>PVJH01026219.1:0-30402 GCA_004026705.1 Nesogale talazaci | reverse complement strand
TTCTATATTTGGATAGATTCTAATGTCCTGGTGCTTTCTTTCTGGCCAATTTCCTCATTCTTTGGTTGGCACATTGACTCATCTCTTGTTCTAAAATAGATTTCGGTTGCTTGTTCTGGAAAGACACTTATGTACTTGACATTTTCATATCAAAACACATTTTCATTTTATCCCCAAGCAAACATTTCCTGCCCATACCTGGCTAACATTCATTTCTTCAAAGACATGGGGCTATCTCTGCAAGATCCCTGATTGTTTTTTCAGGAAGTTGTGAAAACAATCTCTTTTCTATTCCTTTTTGGTTAACCTGGTTTTCTTCTAATTTGGGGAAGACTTTATTATGTTTGCTTCTGATTTTTCAATGTGCAATATTGTGTTCACTGTTTCTACTGCAAATTTAAATTCAAGAATCAGATTCATTGACTCTGCAAGTATAACAGAACTACCTATCATCCTATTTCACCAAGCCTGAGAAAACGCTAAGTGGTACATGCATTCAAAATCACAGTCAGCAAGATTAAATTAAACCAAAGTTTTAAAACCAATCTTCCCAACTCCAAAGCCTATACTTTTAATATTTTTCCTGGGGACTTTGAGCAGTCTTGACAATATTAATTTATCTCAAATTTTATAACTTCTATAAAACCTGGTTTGTTAAGAGCATTATGGAGACCACTTTGATTCACAGCAACACACTGTGACAGAGCAGCATCAATCCATAGATGTTTCAGGCAGTACTCTTCAAAGATATACATTGTCAGACATTTACTTCCTAGGTGCAGTCAAACCACCAACCTTACAATCAGCAACTTAAATCCTAATGCTTGTACCATCAGATTCAGTAAGGAAACTATGCAGGACCTCTTCACACATTTTACATTTAATTTTGTTCCCTCCCCTCTCTATAAAATCACACATAAAAAGCCATATGCAGGCATACTTTGGAACTTTTATAGGTTTGTCTCCAAGTCACTGCGATAAAGCAAGTGACACCCTTTGATTTTGTTTCCCAGAGTATGTAAACATGCATACAGTATGCTTACACTATGCTGCATTTGAAATATGGTGCTGGTGAAGAATACTGAATGTATCACAGATGTCTGTGATAGTTGGGTTTGGTTGGATTTTTTTGGGGGGGGCTAAAATGACCCTTATAAGAAGCTATGGATGAAGTCTAGCCTGTCAATCAGATTGCAGCATGATGACCCCACTTGAAGGTTCAATTGAGATAATTATCTCTCCTGAAACTGCTCTCTCTCTCTGTGTCCCTTGACCTACACCTTCCTGCCTTCTGGCCACTGGGAGAGATCCTGAAGTCCCACCATGTTTTCACCAATATCGGGCCCATGGGACTTTGCATTCAGCAGCATTGTATGTGACTACATGCATCTGGAGAAAGACTTATGGACTAGTATCAGACAAATTGACTTCCACTGGACTGGGCTGGAGAGGTGTCTTCTTGATATATAATTACTTCTTGATTTAAAGCTCTTTACTACACATACATAAGTGTCACTATATTTGTTTTTCTAGTTAGCCTAACCTACAACAACAACTTAAAGAAAATAGCAGATCCTTCTGAAAGGTACAACCAGAGTGCTCCTGAGAGGCAAAGTTGACAACACTTGCTGTCATGCACTTTGAAATTCTGATCAGGAGAAGTGGTTCTTGGCAAAGAGCATCAACACTGATAAAGGAGAAGAGCTTCTGCAACAGAGGCAGACATGGTGGCTACAATAATGGGTTTAAACAAGACTAATTGTGAGATGGTGCAGGGCAAGCTGGGTTTCCATCTGCGGTGTCAGGCTCACTAGGAGTCTGAATGGACCCAAGGGCAACAGGTAACAATAATATCCTGCAGTCTATTCAGTGTGCCCTGGCAGTAGGAAAGGTTTGAACTGCTATGAGAGGTACTGAAAAGTGATACAGAGACTTCAAGTGAACAGGTGCTGTGGGGAAACAATAACACTGACAGACAAGGTGTCCATAAACCTATGGGTTTTAATAGACAAAAATTTTGGTCAAGACGGAATCAGAGACCACAGACATTACTAACACATATATATTGTTTCTTCTGGATTTTATCATGACTATATCTATGCTTGTTCTTGATTTATAAGCAAAACCTGGATCAACCTACAAAAGTATGTGTTTTGTGCATTATCAAGGAATAACACAGGAAGCATTACTTTGCATTTTTAGTGGGAGGAAAAATCAACTTTGTGCAGTTTTCTGCAATCTAAATAAAATGTGGATTTTTCTTAAACTGGGGTACATTGTTTGGGGTAGGAAAAAATCAATTTTAGGGTAAAACCAAAGAGACAAAATATCCACAAAGCACAGTAAAGTGATGCGCAATGAAACGAAGTATCACGACACCGTTCACTCCAGTCTTTCATGAAGAATTCTTCCATGCTTGGGAAATAGCCATTGCTCCTGTCAGTACGAAGGAGTTCTAGACAAATCCTTTCAGGTTCATATTTCTCTCCTCAAAATTGACCTTGATATAGGAAGATTCTCATAAAACTGGTTTTCCTCACCTTTGTTCATGAGTAGTAGCTGTCTGAGTTGGAATTTGTTCAAGTAATGGGATCTTGGCTGTCTTTTATGTTATCTTTGGTATACAGGCTGGAGGCTTTATCTTTATCAGTGTCATGTTCTAACAATAAAATAGCTTTAGCTAACACCTAGTGACAGGTAAATCATTTAAAAACAATTCTACAAAAAGATATTTACAGTTGTGCTTACCTTTCTTAATAGTAGTTCCTAAACCTGTCCATTTTAATGATTCATGAAATCACCCCCAAATCGTGTTTAAAACATGAGTTTTCAAGAATATTTTCCAATTTTATTGTGGTCATAAAGCTGGGGAAAATAGTTCCCTTTTTGCTTCTGACTGGAAAAAGAAATAACAGTTCAAGTTCATGCTCTCTATAAAACAAACAAAAAACCCAAAGCCACATACAATATAAATTGGGTCTTCTGTCATCTGAGCAGAAACAACAGTGCCTGAATTCAGGTGGAATGTCTTGCAATACAACTATTGGAGTGGGTTTAGTAAGAAAAAGAAAATTAAATCAAAGGACTGTTCTGATCCTTAAAGTTGTTTTTCATGATTTTTATAAGTATATTTTTACTATTGTCTGTGGCAGTCATCTAATCTGGTGACAATTTGAGGATTAAGAGTGCAGGGGTGGAGTCTAGTCTGTCAATCTGGTGATAGCCAATGAGACCTCTGTGTGGGCAGGGCCTTCTCCTCTGAGAATTCTGGCAAATCTGGTACTTCCTCCTTGGAAGCAGAAGACACTCTCACTCTGCTGACAAGACTTACTTCCTGCGAGATGTCACATGGAGAGAAGTCACATGGAGCTACCTTAGTGTCCTGAGTCAGACAAGCCACATGGATGCAACCAGACCGCTGAAGTTGGAGAAGCCACAGAGAGATCCTTACCAGCACAGAGATACTTATAATGCCACTGAATCCAAAGACTTTCTACTCACTGGCTTGTGATTGTTGTACATTTGATATCATTTCATGTGTTTCATGAGCATGACAGGACTTTATAGATTGGTATTGGGCATATTGGTGAATATCGGACTTATGACTTTGGACTGGATATAGTTGGGATGTTTTCTTAATGTACAGTTGCTCTTCTATAGAAAATGGTTTCTTATACACATGTGAGTGTTTATGAATTTGTTTCTCTAGTCTATGCAGACTAGCACATTGTCTTAACTAAAGTGACTAGATTTTAAGTGGGACATCGTTGACTGGGGAGTGTTCTTGATTAAAAACTTGGTCTATATGGAGCAACAAAAATGTTCATAGAATGCAAAAATTGTATTGTAATATATTTATTTTAATTTTAAAACACTGCAGGACATTGTTAAATTGTTAAAAAGCAGGACGTCTGGTCACTTTATGTTAAGCAGAATATAATGGAAAATGCATAATGGACAAAACAAATGCTGAGTAAGATCACTCATAGCTATTATCAAAGATCAGGGAAGAATTGGAGATAATAATCTACATGTTTGGTTAAAGAATAACACTCAACTAATAGTTCTGCTGAGCTTTGAATCTATCAATTACTTTTCTAGATTCTTGAGGCATAAAAACCAATATGATTTCTAACTTCAATACAGAGACTTTAAAGAAGTGTATTAGGGACAGACATGTGAATAAATGGGCTGTGAAATGGACCCATAGCAACAATTATAAGGACGGTGCAAAACCAGGCAGGATTTCCTTCCGTCATGCTTAGGGCTGTTAGGGTTAGACCTGGCTCGATGGCACCAAGCAATCAGAACAGTATTTTCTAGACTATGATAAGTAAAATAACAAAAAAAACAAAAAATAGCAATTCCATGAGAGTCAGAGGATAACTGTGTTCTATGGATTTTTTTATGTTTTTATCTAAAGAATAGAGGTAAGATATTCTTTCAAAGACTCTGGGTGGGTTCTATCTGCCAAATGTTCTGTTCCCAGGTAAGTGCTTAGCGATTTGTACCGCCCAGGGCCAGGTAAGAAAATAGTAGCATACAAACTCTACACCAATGCAACACAGAAATGAATCATTAAATGATATCTCTGCTGAGAAAATACCAGCAAGATTTAAAAAGGCAGAGGAAGAATGTCTATAAGTTGCTATAATTAATGGGCATGACTAGATTGAAGGCGATATTCAAATGATTTCAAGAAGCATAGAGTTCTTATAATAGTCTTTTGAGATATAGGGTAGGAATGACAGACAATATAAAGGAAGAGTTATGACAGTAATGCCGGAAAGTAGCATTCCCATGAAGGGAGCCAATCAAATGTCTTTAGTGCATGATTGATTTAGCCATGTCTGCATTGCATTATATTATAGAAATTTAATTAAAGCCAAGGACATGGTTCAAAGGGCAGAAGATTCCTTTAAAAGGATTTTATCATAAGCTAAATATGAAAATAACATAACATCTATGATAATTAAAGGACAAAATAAATCAAGCAATAAAAACTAAAAAGACAGTTATTCTGGAGTGAGAAAGGGGAAAATAATTAAGATTCCTAGATGTTGGGCTTAGGTAAACATTTTAGCATTCATACAAACCAGTGATAGTACTGAAGGAAGTTTGTTTATTCTGACAGATAATAGATTAATTTAGGAATTACACTAAGCAGTCTGTAGCACAATCAGGTACACATGGGTCTTGCTTTGTTGTTATTTGTAAATCTCAATGAGTGTTTTTATTTTCTAAAAATATATACACAAGAAAAAAACAATAGAGATCTATTGAAAACACCTATTTATGAATCATAATAAGTACCTTTGAAAATATTTTCAGTGGAAGTGTATGATAATAATTTTTAGACTAGAAAGCATTTATCATGAAGCATCTATGGCATAGTAATATGCCAGAGCAGTAGACATTCTGAGGATTTAAGAAGTGTGGTACCACAAAAGTATGGGATCAGGGGAAACACATAGAAGAAATGTTTCCAAAAACCACACAGCGGAGGAGGCTTAAAGAAAGTAGTAAGCATTCACAAAGAGGTAGAGGCCAAGTGAGATCATAAAGCAGTGAAGCTGCGATTTCCTTAGTGATTCACACTCTTCGGAGTCAAATTAGGAAGAGATCGTCAAGTTCCTTGATCTTTAAAAGGACAATGAGTGAATTATTTTTTAATCCATTCTGGCACAAAATTACTCATCGTCAATAGAGGTTGTGTAACAGGTTCTGAGTCATAGCTTTCTTACGTGGATCAAAGCAAAATAGTGTCTAGTCCAGAGTCATCTTCACAATTGTTATCTGAGAGCCCATTGCTGCAACCACTGTGCCAGCCATCTTCCTATTTTCTCTGACCCTTAAGCTCAATGAGCAAATATCCTTTTCCCCAAAACCAAAAGCAGTGTACAGCGACCCCTGTGGCTTTCCAAGACTGTAAATGTTTCAGGAGCAGAAAGTCCAGCCTTTGTACTACTGGTCGTTTTGAACTGCCAGTCAGGAGGACTGTAGCCCAACTCATACCTACCACACCAGGACTCCTAAGGCTTGGGCCAGGCACACCTTACACTTTAAGTGGCATCTTTGCTCTTTCACAACGAGGTGTTATGCAGCAGATCTGTCCAGAGCAATAGGTCTTTTCCTTTTTTGACTGCTGTTTGAATGGATATTGGAGATCCAACTAATGTGCCATCTTTTCGCTGCTTTATGTTGTGTATGGGCCCCCTTGTAAGGATTTTTTTTTAATTTACGTTGAGTTGCAATCCATACTGGAGGCTGTGTGTGTTCTATGATCCTCATCAGGAGGTGCATTAAGTCCTCTTTGTGTTCAACAAGCAAGGCTATGTCATTTGCATATCACATGTTCTTAAGGACCCTTCCTCCAAACTTGATGCAGTGCTCTGCTCAGAGGCTAGCTTCTCCAATTATTTTCTCAGCATGCCAAGTCAATAGCACAACTTTTCTGATTTAAACCCTTCAGCATTCCCTTCTCTTGCAGGCTCTCGACAGGTTCCACGTGAGCACAATGAAATGTTCTAGAATTTCCATGCTTTCCAGTGCTATGTATAGCTTGTTACACTTAATAACACATACATCAGCTAAGCTCTTTGCATAGTCACTAAAACACAAGTAGGCATCATTTTGGTAGGCCCCATGAACTTGATGCAATCATAAATTTGCATCTTTGTCTTTGCCTAAACAGGTACGCTGTGAATCTATTTGCTCTGTTATAGATTGGGCAGAGTTTAAAGAGCAAATTAGTTTTCCATCCAATAATTTACAGTTTATTGTAAATTAATGTAAAAATATCATTTTACTTTTTCCCTGATACAGGGTGCAAACGCCTCAATTTTTGGTAATAGCACTCTTTCCACTTCCTCACTGGGGTTTCTCTTTTCATTCTTCCTTTCCTAACCCTTCTTGTCTTCTGGTTTTGTTTCTGGGAAAATGAAATCTTTTGGGTGTTGTATGGTTGCGTGTACCAAGAACTACACTCCCTCCTGGCGCTAGATTATTGGAGTTCAAGCTGATTGCTCAGAATGGGCTCAGTTATAGGGTCAAAGAGTGCTTAAGGGCTATAGGACTAGTCTCCATCAATGTTCCTGAGATCACTGTCTGGCCTTTTTCATGAGATTGAACTTTGTTCTAATTGCTTTCTCCCAGTATGCTCAGGAACTTCTATTATAAATTTGATCCAAACAGTCAGTGATGCCAAGTGGCTTCTAATACTTCTGGTCTCATGGTAATGGAGGTTGGAGTTTATGTAGTCCATTGTTCCATTAGACTACTTGTTTCCTTAAACCTTGTGTTTTCTTGACTCTTTTTGATTGGGACAAAGAGAGACCTCTAGTTACAATGTTCATGATTGTTAGCAAACGTTTAAGGCTCCAGTCACTATGCAACAAACCAGAACATAGAGCAATGTCTTAGTGGACAATAACTTGGGAAGGGGAGGTACCCTACAGAGAATCAATCAGTAGCAGAAAACCTATTGAAGAGTCAGCCAATGATGGGAGGTTTGTCATTAGAATAAAATGCCTGGCTTGACCTCCTACGAAGCCTTTTAGACTAGCTAAGGGCCCTCTCAAGGGAGAGATGAGACTTTCTATTCCCACAAAGAGTTAGAGTCTTGGGAATCCACAAATGCAGTTCTACCCTGCCCTTTTGGGTCACTACATCGTTAGTTAGTTGTTAGTTAGTTCATTTGTTTTGTAAGGACCCTTTGGGGTTAAGCCCACCACCCATCAATAGACACACAGTGAGTGAATATGAACGCTCACCTAGACACTAATCTACTCCCTGATCTTCTCTTTTCTTGTTCTCGTTTTCCTATCAAAACTTTAAAAGCTACAATGGGGAGAACCCAGGAGCTGGGACATGTTCAGAGACTGAAAGTATGAATGTTCTACTTTGCTAGACTCCAAGAGCAGAGAGGTGTGTCTCCCACTGGCCCATATATATGGACTGTTATCAAAGGTGTCAAGGTGAATCACATGATATAAAGATGCCTGGTAGGGAACTCCATGAGATGACACTAAAAGTTAACCAGACTCCTGGATGGGGAGAGGGGAGGGGTAGACACTTAACAGGCGTGGTTTTCCAAGCACTCGAGTTATTCAGGTTGTGTCAGGTGCCTAGAAGATAGCCAGACCTCTTACAGGGTCAATGACCTGAGATGTGATATTTTCTGGTAGTTTGGATCACAAACAGCACATGGCTCCTCTATACAATGTCACATGCTACTGTTTCTGAAACACGTCAGAGGAAAAAGACTGCTTGGACTATGAAGCTGGGCACCCCGGAGCACCTCTTCAGTTTTCCTGATCTCTAGTGGCTGTATCTGCAATTTTAGCACACCTCGTCTGCTGTATATAAAATGTACTGTCTTTTGTTAGGCCATACGGAAAGGGACATTCCTAGTCTTGTCATCCATTAAAGCTACTGCCCTTGAAAACTGCGAAGATCTATACCCCTGTGGAGCCTAACTAATGCAAGTCAGAGGCACTGGGAATCTGGTGCATTATCTTTAGGGCTGCTGTAATGGTAGTAGTTTAGGATCCCTCAGTGGCTCCAGAGGAAAAGAATGAGGTTTGCCAAGCCCATGAGAAAGTGCAGGTCTGCTCTACCCGACAGTGCTGCTGTGAGTCAAAATTGCCTTAGTGGCAACAGACACGAGCCATTTTAAAAGAGATATAGAATGGTGTCTCAGGTCACTATCTTCTGGAAGCTTTAATATAGATGGAGCTGATGCATTGATATGCTTTGTGACTCCTATAAAATTTTTCCAACCTTCATATAATCATTTCTACTGGGTTGCTACTTTGTATAAATCCCAGAAGTAATTCAAGAGGTCTTGGACCCTACCATACCTCTGCACTAATTCCTCTACCTCAGGGGCATTTAGAGCAGAGCTAAAGCATTTCCATCCTGGGAGGAGGTGTTTATAGCAGCTGCTCAGGACTTAGAGATGTATAGGCTCCAGAAGAAGAGATACAAAGGGGGCTCCCAGTAAGAACAGGTTATTACTAAAAACCTGGGTTTGGAGGGGAGGAGGTATTCTCTCCCCATTTTCTTTGGTTTGGTTTTTAAAATGACAGAAAAGTAGAGGACACTCGTGCCTCTTCCATGATCTCATTTGCTCATTTTCAGATGGGAAGCCAAAACACAAAACCCTTCTGGATGCATCCTAGATCCTAAAAAACAAATACACTTACTGTAGGGAAATCGGGGCCCAAACCAGTAGTCAAACATGTGATGCCCTCTTACAACTAGACTTGTTCTGGAAACGACAAATAAAATGGGCAGAGGATCCCTCTATACTGACTGACTTTGGCTCTGTGGAATGCTCCCAAGTCATGCAAGAGCTGTAATATGGACCCTGTCTCTTGCAGACCTTGAGGAAACATAAACCAAAACCAGAGTGCGAGAGCCAGCTCCCAGTTTCTTCACATGGGAGCCGAGTAGCCACCAGTTCCTTCAGCACTGCCCCCCTCATGCCCACCCCACCCCCCAGGCAATACTGCCTAATCCATATCCTTGAACATAACAATGAAAGCAAAGTGTCAAGGCAGATCCATCCTTTGGGAGAAATCCCTAGGCCAAATGAGGTGTTATCCCCTTTCACCATTCAGAATTTAGTAAGCATGAAAGATAAATTAGGGCTGAGCCCCAGTGGTGGGATAAGTGGTTGAGTGCAGGACTGTGGCCCACAGGCTTGGCAGCTCAAATCCAGTGGCGGTTCTCAGGAGTAGCGCTGGTAGCTCCCACAACCCCAAATGGGCAGTGATGGCGCCCCCCAAACAAAAACAAAAAAAGGAAGATAAATTGGGTTTTATGAAAGACCCTAGATAGTGTATTAAGGAACAGATCTTTTACTTATATTGGAAAAATAATCTGATCTTTCAAAAGCTTCCACCACCTCTGAGAATAAGGATATTCAGGGAAAATCATTGATATATGCCAATAAAATGTACATTTAAAATGTTAATTATCTTCCCTGGGTTAGAAGCAATAACTAATATGATGCCCCCTGGGAGGATGATGCCCTAGAAGGGTAGTGGTGTGGTCGGGAGCTCTCCTGTCTTTTAAAAGGAATAAAAGACTCTCAGCAGAAGTCAGTTAATTATAACAAATTTGCAAACATTGATCAGGGGCTTCAGGAGGATTTGGCTGCCTTCTTAGAGCACCTGAGAGGCACTAACTAAGCACACTGACTGGTTAGTGACCCTGAAAAAATCCCACAGGATAAATAGTGTTAATCAGAAGGCCTGCTAAATTCCTGTTAGAAGTTAAAGCCACATTTTCAGTACTGACCTCATTAAAAAGCCTCTCTCCCCTCAAATTAGCACCATTCAGGAAGGGGCCAGTGCACCTTGGACAAGATCTTTTAGTCCTTCTGTTAATTGCGTATGGGCGGCACCCTTCTATGAACCCTTTTATCATTATGCCTGATGCTCTACTCCACTACCAGGGAGAGAGAGAAAGATTCTACGCCAAGTTGGAACTCAAATAATTTTCCCCATGAAAACCAAGGGACCTGTCTCTGTTGTAGAATTATCTGTCCAAAAAGAATCAAATCTCTACCATAGATAAAGAGGAACAGCTTTCTACTCAGGGATAGGTGACTGGAATTCCAGGGAGCACACTTTATGCCACATCGGTTGTGATTAAATATAAAGATCCTACCCATTCTTCTAGCACAGTGCTTCTCAACGAGTGGGTTATGACCCCTTTGGGGGTCAAATAACCCTTTTACAGGGGTCACTCACTTCATAACAGTAGCAAAATTACAGTTATGAAGTAGCAATGAAAATAATTTATGGTTGGGGGCCACTACAACTTGACAAACTATATTAAAGGGTCACAGAATGAGGAAGTTTGAGAACTCCTGCTCTGGCCCTGAAGCCAGAGAAGGGTTAAGGGACTAATGGACACATATCTAGAGCAGAAGCTGCTAGTGCAGAAGCTGCTACAGCAGAAGCTGCACCTCCCCCACCCACCCCCCGCAATATGCCTGTACTATCATTTAGGAAAAAGGAGGAGGCCTATAAGACGGTTCAAGATTGAAATGCAATGTATGAGACACTCATTCCTAAACACTCTGCTGGCAAACCCTGATGCCATTGAGTCAGATTCCTTTTTAAACTCAGTGGTGTCCTGTCCTGGACTTAAAAGATGCCTTTGTCTGCATTCCGTTGCAACTCTCCCACAGTGGCAAAGGCTTTGCACAGTCACCACAGTCATTCGGGTCACAGCAATAAACAGATGGGTATACCATTTCAGAGTGAATCCACAATCACCCAGCGCTGGCAAGTTCCTAGGTGAAGCAAGATAAATAGCTGTCGGCTCAAACAGCACACGGATGGAGCTCCTCGTCATGCGCCTCCTACTGACCACCTATCTTGGGTTTCTTGTACTCTATCATCATCCTCCCTTGTCATGGACCTTGTATTCCTAATGGATTGTTTGTTCTGTGCCTTCTAAGCTCAAAGCTGTGAAGCTAGAGGTGACTGTTGGACCAACGTACCCCCGTCTGTTTCTCAGTCTCCTAGATCGGGCTGCTCCAGCTCTCAGGCAGAAGCTTCCCCCAAACAGTGGGTCTTTAAATTTGAATGGTGCCATTCAAATCAACTCAGCACTTGCTCAGCAGAAAGTGTTTAGAGAAGGATGAACGGTCCTCAACTTCAAGACAAAGGTGGATAGTACCACTTGGGGCAAGGAAAGTGAGCTAAACAGAAACCAGTTGGGAAAGGACATGAGGATAGAAAGAATCCTAAGACAAAGGACAAGGGAGACACATTTCTCTACCAAACTGTCTAACACGAAAGTGAGGCAAATAAGACACACTTCCTTCCCGATGGCAGAGACCAGAGAGGGTGAAAAGACTGTGCGGAAAGCCAGGTGTTTATACTACCTCCACAACGACTGGATAAACAATTGGGTTTTACGTCTAGACACAAGGGCACTGCATGAAGTCTGGCATGCAGGAGTACAGGTGCCTGCACCTGGAAAGGGGAGGTACACCCAAGAGAACCAGCCAATAGCGGGACACCCACCAGGAAGCACGCCAATGGTAGGAGGTCTGCCATTAGCAGAATCAAAATGTGTCTCTCCATACTGCCAGCATTCTAGATTAGCTACGGGCCCTTTGGAGTTCTTTCCCAGAGTATCCTCTGGAATGAATGCACTCTTTCTATTCACCTCTTTTCCTTTTCTGTGACTGGTCAGAATCTTGTCCCTCACTTGAGCTCTTTCTTGCAAGTGGAACAAGAAGCAAGGAGTGCTGAGACTTCCCAGTAGCAAAACCATTTACCTTTCCGCATCTATTCAGCTTGCATGTCTCCTATTGTATATGGATATTCTTTGTTACTATTGTGGTATGGTAGAAGTAGTGGTATTACACTTCTGTACTCTTTCACTCTTGGTCTCCTCTCAGTGTTTCCTTTGCCTTTGGTCACATTGTACCTACCGTATAGAGGTGCTGTGAGGATTCAGAAATTTCACAGAAAAAAACGTTTGTGATAGTCTGAGTAGTCTGAGAGAAACATATCCAGATACACTCATATGTGTAAGAGAAAGCTTTATATCCAAGAGCAATTGTACATTAAGAAAACATCACAGCCGAGATCAAGTCCATGTGTCCAGTCCCAGCCTGTAAATTCCGCTTCAGACTCATGCAACACATGCAGTGACTCTGAGTGCAAGAAGATGATAGGTCGGGGTGGGGGGGGACGGAAGCTGGAGTGGAGGGGAGTCTTGTGGATCCAGTGGCAGTGGAAGCATCTTAGCACTCGTGTCAGTGTCCATGTGGCTGATCCTTCTCCTAGACTCTGGCTGTCATCAGCATAGCTCCATCTGGCTTGTCTGTCTCACAGGGAGTGTGCATGTGTCCTGCCTCCAGTGAGCTATTTATCTCCTTGGCACCCCCCAGTGAGGTCATCAAGCTGTGACCTGATTGATAGGCTAAACTCCACCACTTCACTCTTATGGCTTAAATTTGCAGCAGATTATGTAACAATGTCAAAACTCTTTTCATGTCATTTTCCAAAAGCTTTTAAAAATTCCCTCGTATATAGTTCCTTCCCCTTCATCCTTATTAATACACATCTACTCTCTTGTTATTGATATACTCTGCTCTCCTGTATGTATCAAAGCGCATGTCTTTATATTTGTAGTTGATTTTATTTGTTTGGGGTTTTTTTGCTCTTAAAAATAGTGAACTCATATAATGGAAAATTAGTCATCCTGACTAATTTCAGTCAGTATAATGTCCTCTAAGTTTCATCTATATAATGAGGTATATCATTATTTTTTCACAGTGCATTATTTCTGATGTGTATGCACCATAGTGTGTTGAACCAATCATTTGATGACATGCACTTGGCTTGTTTCCATCTTTTTTTGTTATCGTGAATGCTACAATGAATAAGAATGTAAATATAGCTGTGTGTATCACAGCTCTTTTTCTCTAGAATATGTAACTCTTGTATTGCTGAATCACACAATATTTCTATTTTTAGCTTTTTAAAGGAGCTCCACAGTGTACCCCACACAGGTTGTACAAGATCCTACGACCAGTGCAAGAGAATTTAAATTTCTCCTGAACCCCCACAGCATGTCTTGTTTTCTGTATTTTTTAAATGTGCCGTTAACAGTGGAGTGAGAGGATATCTCACTGCTCTTTTGATTTGTAAGTCTCCAATGGCTACTGATTGGTCATAAGCACTTCTTCAGGTGTGTGTTGACTACTTTAATGTCTTTTGTCCATGAAGTGTCCACTTGTTTTTTTTTAATTGCTTGTCTTTTTGTTATGGAGGAACTGGAATTTTCTAGAAATTTTAAGGATAAGTCCCTTGTCAGATATAGTGCAGTTAAATTCCCTCTCCCCCAATCTGTAGGGTCTCATCTTATCCTTTTGAAAACTCTTTTGAAGCATGTAAAATGTTTAATTTCTAGGAGAAATTGGCTGTTTAATCTCTAAGTCTGTTCCCCACCCCCTTTTTGTCATGATCTTTTTTCATTTTAAGTGCTACATTTAAGTCCTTGTAATGTCTTGAGTTAGTTTATGAATATGGTGTGAGATATGGATCCTGTTTCATTCTTATGCAAGCTGACAGCTAATTATGCTTGTATCATTTGTTAAAGACTCTGCGTCTTCCCCATTTGATGGACTTTGGCTCTTTGTTGAAGATCAGCTGTCCATTAAGAGATAGATTTTATTCTTTCCTTGACCGGGGAGCGGCCTGGGCAGCCCCCATTAAGAGTTGGGCTTGGTGCAGAGACTCAGAAAGGCTGAATCTCCACAAAGTCTCAGGGGCTGAGGCAGTGGCCTCATAACATGGCCGAGCCTGGGTGGCACCTGACTCTTTTTTTCTCTTCTTCTTTGTAATTCATCTTGAGCATCCATCCACATCCTTTCAGACTTCATGTGTATTTTTTCTGACCACTAACCAGAAATGTGAAGAGTTTTCTCCACAGTCAATGTGTGTTTCTGTCACTACTGACCAGCTTGGTCAGAGGGGCTCTCCTCTTTAAGGATTTGCCTGGGCGTGCCCTTGATGAAGATTGGGGAAGCAAGGGTGCATGGTTGTGTGACTAACCTTGGGCAAGCTCATTGGATGGCTGAAGGATCAAGCCTGTGAACTTTTATAAATCTGCAATAGTCTGTGTATCCCAATCATGGCCCAAATCCAACTGCTTTCCAGAATCTCAGTTGTGGCTATGATAAATGGTTCTACCAGAAATCAGAATTTGTTTGACCATTATGCTTGCTTTTCATGTTCTATTTCAGTCATCATACAGCTATGAATCTTTTGGACATTGTGGTTTCATTTTGGCCTCCCTTATCCAAACATTTTGTTTTTGTCTTTGCCTTCTCTTTTTCCTACTTGTGTTAGTCCGGGTAGACTAGAGGAACAAATTTCGTAGACACACATATGAATATAAGGAAAGGGTTTCTATACAGAAGGAATATGACAGTAAGAAGGCATCCCAATGCAGTCCAGTACAAAATCATAAGTCTGATTTTAACCCATATGCCCGAAATCAGTCTACAAAGTCTCCTTCTGACTCACAAAGTCACAGGTCAGTGGGTGCAGAATTCTGGTGCTGGCAGAGGTCTCCCCATAGCTCCTCGCTTCCAGGGCTCAGGGTCCATCAACAGCATGCAGCTCCAGCTTCAGAGGTCTGGCTCCATCAGGACAAAGCCATCTGGTCTCTCCGCCGGCTCCTCCAGCTTCTCAGACGCTGCCATCTTGTCTTTTCCGTGACTCATCGCCTCTGAGACTAACTCCCAACAACTGGGGAAAATAGCTTCTCATCTTCACGAGGGAAATATCGCGAGATTACCCAGGAGTCTCAGGTGAAAACCATGCCCACATAGAGGCCTCATTGACTACTCAATGGCTATCTCCAGATTAACAGGCTAGACTCCACCCCTACATTTCAATCATAAAATTAACATAAGCACATAACTGCCACACTACTTAAAACCTTATAAAAGAATCTCTACAAAAAAAATGTACTTTAAAAAAATCCTCCCTACTAAGTAGGTATCCTGGTAGTGTAGTGGTTAAGAGTGGGCCTATGGTCTACAAGGTTAGCAGTTGGAAAGCACCAGTGGCTCTGACAGAGAAACGTAGGTCTCTCTACACCTATAAAGATTTTCAGCCCCAGGAACTTAGAGAGACAGTTGTGTCCTGTCCTAAATGGTCACTATAAATGAGCATAGACACGATGGCAATGAGTTTGGAGTTTGAGTTTCTTTTGGGAACCCTTTTCTTCCCATGGAAAGTATCCCATCCTGTGAAGCAAGTATATCAGACCTGGCCCATCCAACATGCCCAGAAAGGACAAATATAACCTTCAGATTGGCTGGAACAAAAGAGTTTGGGCCAGGAAATCAAAAATCTCCAGAAACACTTCACCTGATCAACTCAGGAGACATTGAGATGGATAGTTCCCATAAGCCATAACCTGTAAAATAATTGAAACGTGGCCCTAAGGCATCTTCATGATCATCCCTGAGAAAGCTACATATTCATAATCCCCTCAATTACTTTCTAGTGTACAAGTATAAAACTGTAAGCCCACTCTTATTGAGATCTTCCCTGGTGACTCGTCCAACTTGCTCCTTGCTTGATGACCTAAGTGAAGCTGTCATTTTCACTGTCATCTGGTGTCTTTCTTTGTTTCTCAGCCGAGCTAAGCAAGACCTGGGTTGGAAACAATACTTTTTTCAAATGAATAAGAAAATCTAAATACCCATAATATAAAATGACTCAAAGGAAATATCTCATGCCCAGTCTTTTCAAGGAGAACCGAATGAATAATGAAATGATCAATTGAGATGGAAAACACAGGATGAGGATAAGATTTGTGGAGACAAAGGAGATAAATTCACAGTTGTTCTAAGTTGAAGACATAAAGATGAGATTCTTCACGTTATATATGGGTTCTTTACTAGGATTCATGTGTCACCAAAATGACTAAGAGCCACTGTGAGGATGAAATGAATCAGAGGATACGTGCTATTTTAATAGAATAAGGACAAAATCTGAACATTTGAAAAGCCAGAAAGAATTTGAAAGGAGAAAACTCAACCCCATAATAAGAAGTGGATAGAACAATGCCTGAGAAGTCCGAGTCTCAAGGAGATTGTGATTGATAATAATACATACATCAAAGGATTTGTGTAAGAAGGTCCTGAAAAATACTCAAGAAATTTTGAAGTTAGGAAGTCATTTATGATCTCACTGAATACAATTTCAGTGAGATGACTTACATGATGATGAAATGTAAATTCCAAAAAAAAAGGATAAGAACATAATGTTATATGCAAAGTGATATTTCAAATAAATAATACAAGATAGAAGAATATGATCTGAAAAGATACAATATGAAATGGTAATGATTATTATGTCTGAAAGAAGATTTTTTCCTTTTAACTATTCTATAGTTAAGAACCAGAAGTTATTAAACAGAAAAAATTGTTTTAATATTTTAAAATTCATTTTAATAAGTCATTTTATTGGAGACTCTTACAGCTCTTATAACACTCCAGGCATCAATTTTACCAAGTATATTTTTACAAACATTTCCAACATCTTTTCCAAAACAATTTCTTTCTACTTGAGCCCTTGTTATCAACTTCTCTTTTTCCCCCTCCTGCAATCTCCTAATCTTGTCAAGGCTTAATAATTTATAAATTACTTTTTGTTTCTTTGTTTTGTCTGTTCTTGGGATATCACTGCCCTCTGGTGGCGGGAGTAGGGGACCCAGTATCGCTGCTAGATTTGAACCTCCAACCCAGTGGGCTGCAGTCCCGCACACAACCACTATGCCACCGGGGCTCAGTCCGTATAAATTACTTTTATTTTCATATTTGATACCATCTTCTGTCTCCTTGTACCCAGGTTGCTGTTGTTCTTACCCCGGGGCGGGAGTGTACTGATCATTGCAATTGTTTCCCCCTTTCACTCTCTTCTCTGCCCACCTTCACCCTACCCTCACGTCATCGCTGCTCTCATTATTGGTTCTGTGAGGGTCATCTCTCCTGTATTCTGCTTATCAGGAGCTATCATATTTTCCACGTACATGCTCTGATCTAGCCAGATTTGTAAGGTAGAACTGGGATCGTGATAGTGTGAGGGAGGAAGCACTATAGAACTAAAGAAATGAAAACAGAAAGAAAAGAACTAGAGGCATGCTGTGTGTTTCATCAGTGCTATGCTGCACCCTGGCTGACTCTTTCATTCCTTGAGAGATCCTTCTGTGAGGAAATGCCCAATGTCTACAAATGAGTGTCGAAAAAAAATGCGTACTATTCTGATTCTATCAACAACCCCCATGGGTCCACCAACAGCAGAAAATAAAATAAGAAATAAGAAATATGAATTCAATCTGGCTCTTTCCAGTTAATACCCTACTGAAAATTTGTATTTCCACAGCAGGTACACTGAATCAGAACTTAAGTTTTAATAAGATTTTAGACAAAAATTTCCTAAGGGAATGCAAATTTCCAGCAAAGATTGAACCGAAAGGGCTAGGTTCCCACCCACGGTGAGCAAACAATGCCAGAGACAGGGAAACAACTAGGGAATTGAAAGCAACAATGAGGAAGATGTAGAGATTCTGGTAGTGTGGGAGAAACAGCAATCTAGCTAGGAGGAATTACTAAGAAACAGAAAAGAAGGGCAAGAGTAAAGGTGAAAAGAAACAGAGGAAAGATCTAGGAAGCAGAGCTATGGATAGAGGAATAAACATAGCTGTGCATTTATGTAGATATATTAAAAAATGAAAATAGAGGCATTTGCCTATGTCCATATATTTATATGGAAATGCAGTGAGGAAGTGGATGGACTTTGGGCCTCTGTTCAAGCCCTCCCTCGATGCAAGAACACTTGGTTCTAACCACTACCCACACTCTATGACGTCCACACTCCTGACATGAGAGCTGAAAATAAAATGGGTGCATAAGCAAATGTGTTGAACAAAGAGACAGTGCCCAGTTATCAAAAAATATAGTGTCTGGGGTCTTAAAGGCTTGAATTTAGCAAGCAACTATATAGCAGAGAAGCAACAAACCCACATAGAAGCCCACTAGCCTGTCGGATCATCAGATGTCAATGAGATCAGGAACGAGCAGCAGAAGACCCAAAACAACAATAAAAAAAAACGTACTGCTGAGAATGAGGGGGATGAGAGCACAGACCCCAAACCCAACTGTAGACAATAGCACATCCTCTCACAGAAGGATCACAACGAAGGAATGAGTCAACCAAGACACAGTATAGCACTGATGAAACACACACTATTCTGGTTCTTTGAGGTTTCCTCACCCGGAACTATCTTGACCCCAGTCCTGCCTTTCAATTCTGGCTAGACAAGAGTACGTACACTGATACAGATCATTTATTGCAAATGATACATGGAATCCAGGTCAGATAAACCCCTCAGGAACAGAAGTGGAAGTAGTGCTACCAGGAGGGTAGGGCAAGGGGCTGTGGATGGAAGCATAGGAGGCGGGAAGAATAATCCCACCCCCAGGGAGATGAGCATCAGAAAGTGGGTGAAGGGAGACAGTGATAAGAGCAAGATATGAAACAATAATAATTTATAATTTATCAAGCGGTTACAAGGGAGGAGGAAAAGAAGCTGATACCAAGGGCACAAATAGAAAGTAAATTTTAAGAAAATGATGGTGGCCACATATGTGCAAACCTGCTAGATACAATTGATGTGTGAAATTTTATAAGAGTTGTAAGAGCCCCCAATAAAATGATTTTTTGGATGCTTTTAAGTGCAAGAATTTATAAAAAACAAAAAATCCTGAAATAATTGTAAGGAAGTAAATAACAAATATCTAAGTATAAAAATATAATATGATGAAAAATGTGGAAACTCATCATGGTGATTGCACAATAGGATGAAAGTAACTAATATCACTGAATTGTACTGAATTGCTAAAGTGATCATTTTTTGTTTACATTTTTACTGCAATACAAAAAGAAAGAAAACAAATATATCTCAACACTAAAATAGGTGAAAATCTAAGAAGCATTTGGGTTTTTTATTTTTACATAGTAGAGAAACCTTTGGAAAATGTAAAGGAAACATTTTAAACAATCCAGATACTTCTTTTTTTTACTAATTATACCCCATATTTGCATTTAGTTTACTTGGATATTAACTACACAGGGGAAAGAAAAAAAAAACAATAATCTATTGGAATTGAAATAATCACTGATTCTTACAGCAGAACACTGTCATCAAGCAGTTATTATCTCCTTTCCTTTCATATCTCTCCATAAACATGCAAAACATATTAATCAGTCTGCTCATAGATTTGATAAAAAGTGCTTCATTATCTGTTCTATTAATAGTTGCCAGGCTTTTTTTTTTTTTTTGAATAAAAAGTTGGTTGCTCAGAATGATGAATATTTAAATATGTTGTTTTCTCCTGGTTTAAACCAAGCTTGGAATAATAAGCATGGGCAGATCCAGAGAAAAGCACAGGGAGATGAAATTTTCTGGTCAAGAACGTCCGAGACAGTGATGCCCCTTCCCCCCCCCCCCAAAAAAAAAAAAAAAAAACCAAGAATGTCCGAGAATGTGTCTGGTTCTCATGTAAGCATTACTCCTTGTGATCATTGTGAAGACTATTTTCTATGAAGCCACACTCTTCTCACTAATTCCCTCCCCGCTTCCCCTTAACATTCTACAACCTAATATTTCTCAGGCTGCTTTTCATTTTTGTTACCTATGTAGCAACTTTCGCAGTTTACAGAGTCTATCAGACTCCTGCTCCACCTACCTAAGCACTGTCAGAAACATGATTTAATTATGATGAGTGGAGACATAATAGGGTGAATGCCTGCCCACCGTCCCCAGGAACACTGGCAGTGTAGTGGGTTATGAGCTTGGACAGCTGACCACACCCTCCAGCCAGCAGTAATCTTTTACTTCTAGGGTAAGAGATTAGTCATTTTGTTTACGTGAAGATTGACAGCCATGGAAACCTACAGAGACAGCTCTGCTTTGTCCTATAGGGCAGCTGAGTTGAACTCAATCTGATGGCAATGAGTATGGTTTGAGTTTAAATGCCGCCCCCCTCCCCCCCGAGAATATGCTTATACTGACTAAGCAATTTGTTAGCTTACCCTCTTTCCCCATAACAGACAGCTTGTGTTCCTTCGGTGGTGACTTTATCTCATGTTCATTAGCAGAGAAAAAGAAGTTAACATTTTAATGAGGCTTATTATCATGGGCTTATCAGTTTGTAGAAAGTGTTTAAATTGTTTTGAACAATCTCATGGCTGATGTGCATGCCATTAAAGAATCACAGGGGATGTTCTGTGCTCTTTAAATTTTCATATGCCTGACTTCTCTTTATCTTCTGGCAGAGGAAAATGAAAAGTGAGGGCCTAAATTATAGACGATTTCATTTTATTGTACATAGGTTACCATAAGTCACAGTCAACTCCACTGCAACCAATAACCGATTCAACAAACCTACTGCAACCCGGTGAGTTCTAAAACATAGACCCTACAAAGTTTTTTTTGAGGCCACGTGGCTTTAAGGGTACAGAAAAATAGACTCATCTCTCTCTTGAGAAATGGGTGGTAGCTTTGAACTACCAACCTTGAGCCTAAAAGTGAAACACTTAAGGAAGCTGTGCAGACAAGTTTCCTTGCAACCAACAGCAGCCTCAAATTATGAGGCTTAGAGGCGTGCTGTTCTGAAACATCCTGACTCTTCCTGAGACTCTCAATCACAGTCTTGTCCTTTGATGGTAACCTAATTCTAATAAACATGGGTCCCAGTGGTAGAGCAGCACTTGACAGAGACTCCATAGAGGAGCAATGTAGGAGTTTGCTTCCCTACAGATTTGCAGCCGTAGAAAGCCTTTGCAGCAGTTCTGCTCTGAAATATCAGGTCGCTATGAATCAGAATCAACTTGGTAATAAGTAGTTTTGTGGGTAAGAAGCATTGCTAAAAGAAGAATCTGGAGTCAGTCTCAATCTTGAGGCTTACATCCATTGACACCTTTGAGTCTTTACATTCTTTATGCATTCCAAAAAAATATCTATTGCCACTGAATCACTTCTGATGCATAGTGACACTTTTGAGGGTTTCCCAAGCTGTGCATCTTTAATGGGGCTGAAGTTCTCTTCTTTCACCTACTAAGCTGCTGGTGGGTTTGAACCATAGACTTGGCAATTAACAGCTCAATGCTTATTTGACAGTATGGTCAGGGCTCTTTTCTTTAAGGCATTGGCATGAAGTTAATAGGATTAGAACAGTTTCATAGATTATTTGGACTTGTAAAAGAAGGAATTAGCCTGCTTGATATATCTTCCCATGTCTCAGATAGAACATGCCTAAAACTGGTCCAGCTTTCTCTTTGTGGTATTTCAGGGAAGAAGAGAATGGCAGACACTACCTAGTGTGGGCAGATTACCTTCCATTGCATTGCATTTGTCTTTTGTTTTGCTCTCCTTTTCCAGAAGAAGCCATTTTACCCAGATTCTTTACTTTGTGTACCCTATTCACATAACTGACGTTTTCATTTCTATGTAAAGCTTTCTCAACTTCAGCACTGTAGGGAATTTAGGGAGGGTCACTCTCTGTTGTGGGGCCTGTCTTATACATTGGAGGGCCTTTTGTGACTTATACAGTCTCTGCTATGGCATGCTCAGACAATACAGACATGGACTGAATGGATGATACAATGAGCATCGCTTGGTCCTGCACCATCTTGGCAATCTTTCCTGTGCTTGAGTCCTTGTTACACACACTGGGTCAACCCATCCTTTTTAGGGTCTTCCTCTTTTTCACCGACCCTTTACTTTACCAGGAGAGCCCTGCTGGCATAGGACTTCTGTGTTGGGCTGTTAACCACAAGGATAGCAGTTCAAAAACACTGGTTGCTTCTTGGAAGAAAGACCTGGATTTCTATTCCCATCAAGACGTACACAACTGAAAGCTGAGAGGAACAGTTCTATCTTGTCTTTGAGGGTTGCTATACGTGGGAAACAACTTAATGAGAGTGAGTTTTGATTTTGCTTTACCAAGCACACAATGCTTCTCCAGTACCTGGCCCCTTCTGAGGATAGCGCCGAAATAAATGAGATAAAATCTCACCACCTTGGAGTCTAAGGAACATGATGGCTATTCTCATTCAAAGACAGATTGGTTCATTCTTCTGGCATTCAGAAAATCCTATTATATATTAACTCAATTTCTTCATGAATTATTTTTATTTAATTAATTTCTTCTTTTTCTTCATGAATTTCTTAAAGTTCCTTAGTATATTCAATAATTTTTTTGCCACACAATCATTGAAATTCAGTTATAACAACCAAGAATGCTTCTAGTCATTGCCAAATGTCACCTGAAGGCCAGAATTGTTCTTGATTGAGAACTGTTGGTGTATATGAAGTGGAAAAATCTGACATTTAGTGACATATATAGCCTCCTCTTATTTTGACAGATCTACAATATATTTAAACATTTTCAACATATCAATAAGACAACTAAATCTAATCAATACTAAAAGAAATCAAGAGTATTTTCTTATGGATATTTATATTTATAGTTGATACTGGTAATAGTTTTCTAGGGATGATTAAATAACAACTGAAATTATGGCTAAATTGAAGTTGATTAAAGTTCTGAAAACATAAAACCAACAGAGAGAGAAATATGTAATACAAATATACAATTAACATTTGTGCAATATTTTAGTCTAATTACTTTGCAGAAAAAAATAATTATTTTGTATATTATTATGCATGTTTCAGATTAATATTGAGGATAATGTAATGAATTTTAGTACATGTGTACTTAGTCCTCACAGTTCATACATCATCCTATAGAATGTAATATTTGGAGTGATTAGGCAGTGGCGTACTAACCTGTGGTGGGGTGCCATCATGCATGAGTGGCTAAAGCACTCAGTTGCTAACTAAAGGATTGGTGGTTCAAATCTACCAGCTGCTCCAGTGGAGAAAGTTGTTTCTCTAAAGATTACAGCTTTGAACAATGGATGGGTCAGTCCTGCTCTCTTCTGTAGCATTTTTATAAGCTGGAATTGACTATGTGACTGTGTGACTGTGGTGTTAAAAATGACACCATCAGTATTTCAAATATCGAAAAAATCAGTCATGGTCTGGGGGGAGGAGGGCAGGTTTCAGTGGAATTTTCAAACTAAGACAGACTAGGCAGAAAGGCTTGGCAGACTAAGCAATCTTTTGTTATGTCATATATAAGCCTCTTTTATTTTAATGCATACAAATCACATGGCGCTATTGATATAGACTCTAATTCAGTAGGGCTGAGTTCGGGTCGGAAACACTACCTATCTAATTAGTTCCCAAGTGATGCAATGTTGTGGGTACAGGTACAACTGAAGATGCCAGACACCTTTCCATCAAGGTTTGACAGAAGTGTCTGCATTTGAGTTCCGATTTCCAAAATGAAAAGATATTTTGTAGCAAAAGCTGTCTATAATTGCTCCCATAGAAAAATAAACACATAGAAGCCAGTTGCATGAGCTGAATAATCCAAGAAAGGAACATGAATGGTGTCCTGAGAATGGAGACCCTGAATCCCCTCCCCTGAGGAGTCCTGTGGGAGCAACTAGCAAATACCCAAGTCCTTGTGTTCTAGATCAGGGGTCAGCAAACATTTGAACCTGAAGAGTCTATCTTGTCCCTGTGCGAAACTGAGATTTGGGAAGAGAGCATATGCAGACAACTTCTCCATAATTATAGTTAAGAGTCTGAGAGGCAGACGCTGGTGGAGGAAGACCTTCATGTTCCTGACTGGAGATGAATGACAGTCATATTCTCCTAACTAAAAGCTATTCCTCACATTGAGCCCCCATAATAATGTCAATCTTAAGACGCTTCTAACAAGCTCACGGTTGCTTGCTAGATGCTTGAAGTTATCTGCCTGACGGGCGTCTGCCATGAAGAGCAATCAGACCCTACTGTCCTTCTCACCCTCTGTAGGGTCCATTTCCTTCTGATATGGATCATAGATTGTCCCACGTAGAAGAGCTCAGGGACAGCTCTGGTCAAACCAGCTCAGGGAAGGCCAAAGGTAAGTGGCCATTTAAACTCTAGAACCTGTCCACCTTGTTATACATGTTTCTGCCTGTCACATGCATGGCCTTCGTACATCCCCTTCTTGTCATGTATGTGCTTCCCCGGACTTGCTAGCCCAAGATTATATAAAGCTGTTGGAGAGTGCATTAGCTCTTTCTCTTGATCTCATCTTCAGATGAGCCCTTACGTGTCTTGTATGACGCTTCTTTAATTTGTCCTTCTTTTATACAACCACCCCTTAGGACCCAGTCAGTTGTGGAGTCTGGTCCACCAGAGTCTCTCACAACAACGTAAAAAGTATTTGAGAGACATAAACACATTACTATAGACAAATGAAATCACAATTATCTAAATAATATCCTTTAAAGTTTTCACTATCAGGGTTCACATATACCAACAAATAGCTGCATATACCTCTGGAGTCAAAGTTTGCCAATCCCTGTTCTAGATGAAAATAAGGGCTTACAGTTAAAAAAAAAAAACCACCATTTTAACTACAAGACATTGTGGATTTAGAGATTACAGTCAAGTTAGACCAGCACTGGTTCTATTGACACCTGTTGATAGAAAGGAAACTGGAGGACTGCCTAAATTGAGAGCTACTCTAAACTCCTGGTGTTTTATTGCTATTTTTTCTTGTTGTTAGGTGCCATGGAGGTGACTTTGACTCATAGGACCACCATATGCGACAAGAGGTCTTAGTGTTGCAGCCCTTCTGTGGATAATCATGGAGAGGCCTTCTCCCATCCCCACTCTCCCATCCCAGTCCATTCTCGATAGCATGTCCAAAGTGCATGAGACAAAGTCTTGCAATCCTTGCCTTTAAAAAGGATTCTGGGTTGTTTTTTTTGTTTTTTTGTTTTTGTTTTTGTTTGTTTGCTTTTTGTTTTGGGGGCATCACTGCCTTCTGGTGGTGGGAGTAGGAGGCCCAGCCTTGCTGCTGGATTTGAACCTCCAACCCAGTGGGCCGCAGTCCTGTGCACAATCACTATGCCACCAGGGCTCTGCCCCAAGGATTCTGGTTTTATGACTTTCCAGACATAATTTTTATTCTTTTAGCATTCTGATATATTGAAGAATATACTCAATAATCTTCACTATCACCGTAATTCAAATGCATAAATTCTTCTCCATTATTCTTTATTCAGTGTCCAATTTTCACATACAAATGAAACAATTGAAAATCCCATGACTTAGGTAAGATGTATATTATTCCTCAAAGTAACACCCTTGCTTCTCAGTACCTCAAAAAAGTCATGTACAGTTAATTCACCAAAGTAATGATCAACTGATCACTGGGATCATGAGCTTTGATTGTGGATCCAAACAAGATGAAATCTTTGACAACTTCAATCTTTTCTCCATTGATCATGATGTTACCTACTGGCCAAATTGTGAGGATTTTCTTTCTTTACATTAAGTCGTAATCGTTACTAAAGTTAAATGCCATGACATTGATACTGACTCAGACAGGCCTTGTGTGCAACAGAGAGAAATGCTGCCCAGCCCTGTGTCGCCTTCACAATTTCTCAGGCTTGAGCTCAGTGCTGCAGCCACTGTGTTTGTGATGGCTAAGGGCTTGTGCTAGCTTGGCGGGGCCAGCATTCAGTTGGTTGGCAGTGAAACCTAGTGATTCCTTATAATCCAATTTATCATTATGAATTCTAAACCAACAATCTGTAAGCGTCCATAATGGAACAGATTAGAATGGAAGGCAACACCTTCACTCAGGTCACAACTCTGATACAATTAAAAAGAAAATCATAGTTACAAGTCAGGCTGTTGACCCCAGGTCAGCAGTTGGAAACCACCAGACCCTCTGCAGGAGAAAGATGAAGCTGTCTATGCCCATAAAGAGTTGCAGTCTCCGAATCTCACAAGAGCAATGTTCCCTGTCCGATGACTCAGCAATGACGAGATGGATGATTTGGGTTTGGAGTTCCTCAGTGGGTGTGGCTTCCTTCCACTGTAAGGGTACCAAGGAAAAACTTGCTTTGCTCTTTGATGAGTGGAAGGCCTGTGGTTGGCCATTCAACAAAGAGCATGGAAATAGGCAACTGGAAAGAGGCACCTCTCATCTGACCTACTGACCTTGGATTTACCCAATTTACTCTGAGGACACTAGCTGATTAGCATATGAATGCAAAGACTCTCGATAAAGAAGTACAAGTAATTCTGTAACCTGATGTATTCTATTGTTTCCATTTATTATTCAACAGTAATAATCATGAAGTTGATTTTCTGAAAAAAAGGTGCACTGGATGGGTGAGGTCAGCCTCTGTTCTGCTTTGGGTGTCTTCAGGAACCCTGAGACAGACCCCCCCTCCCACTTTCAATCCCCTGGGTCAATATTTCCTTTTCTATAAAGCAAGAGTAGTTGACAAGATAATTCCTAAAGTACCTCTCAATTGGATGATTCTATGACTTTAATACCTTTACTGTGGAGGAAAACGTACATGACAATGCATCCTCTCAGCACATCAGCTAAAGTAGGACATGATTAAATAATAAAAATGTCACTTTTCAGCTGCATAGTGTAATTCTTTTAAAAGCATTTTGAGACAGGAAGATTATTCTACTTTTTCAATACCTTAATGTTTTCTTAAGTGTTCTTTTTATATAGTAGTGGTAGGAATAATTTATTGCTGAACTTTTTCTCCCAGTATGTGCATATGAGTTTGTCTTCAATGAGTGCATCATTAGTGCATAGGTAGAAGTATTATGAACATGAAAACTTTACAGAATGAGGAAGTCCATTCTAGAAGGGAAAGCTAAGAAACTAAAATTATAATTTCTAATTTCTATCACCGTATTTTAAAATATCAATGCATATGTTGATATTTTTGTATTATGAACTATATTTCCATTTACTTATCTTTAACCTCTACCAAACTGTGGTAATTCACATGAGTTGCCAATGAAACATTATTAAAATGCCGCAGTGATGTAGTGGGTTGTACATTGGGCTACTAATTGAAAGGTCACCAGTTTGAAATCACCAGCTGTATCATAGGAGAAAGATGAGGCTTTCAACTTCCACAAAAGTTTACCATCTGTCTATGCTGCCCTAGAAGCTTGCTGTGAGTTGGACTCAACTCAGTGACAGTGAGTTTGTTTTTTTGGGGGGAGGGAGTTGGGTAAATATATAGTAAGTTAGATCATCATCCATGCTTAAAGTATCAACAGCCACCACAATTAAACTTTCCCTTCTGGTGCACTTAAATTGTTACATATGGCTTTTTTGTGTTGTTAATATTTAAAATGACATTCTTTGCTATTTTTTCTATTAATTAATTTTATTCTGTTGCTATCATGGTTGAGAATATACACAGATTCAACATGTACAAACCCTGAATATTTGTTACATTCTTCAAGTAATAAAACCATTATTGTCATCCTTTTTTAAAAGCTCCTCTCCCCATTAGCATAAACATTACTATAATGTTTAATAGATACTACCATTTCCCCCCTACATAGATAATTCTTGAAAAACCACACTGCTTAGTGTAGACATGCTTTATGTGTTAAGTTAAACTATTGTTTGGTTTTAAAGAGGACATCCATATGGTCATAAAAGATATTAAAAGATGATCAGCATCAGTAGCTATCAGAGAGATGCCGTCAAAACCACAATGAGAAACCATTTCACTCCCACTCAACTGGCTAGGATTAAAACAAAACAAAGCAGAATATAGCAAAGGTTGACAAAAGCTGAAACCTCATCCACCAATTGCTAGTAGGAATATAAAATGGCTCAACAAGTGTGACAACTTGTGTGGCATTTCCTTAGAGAACTAAAATCAGATCTGTCATATGACCCAGCTATTTCATTTCTGAAGCAACTTAAAAGCAGTAAAAGAACAATGCCCATCGTAGCATGACTCACCAGAGCTACAATATTGATTGTTCCAACATCTCAGAGGCACGTGGAAAGAAAGACCTGGCAGTTTACTTCTGAACCAATGACATACTTGAAAACCCTACAGAGCAAAATTCAGGACACATGTCGACACATGAGGCCACCCGAAATCAGAATTAGCCAATGGAGACTCTTTGGATTTGGGTTTAAAATGTTGGAAGGGGTTTTATCTCATAAAGAAAACCAGCACAAAAACCAGTCAGTCAGCCTGTGCTACACAAGTAAGCCTGCTTAGCCAGTTTAAGGAATACTCTATCCCTGCTAGAGATTGCTAAATTGAAAAGAAGCTTTTCTTATGTGCAAAGATGCTATTGGTTGAGGAGAGAGACCGGTGCTAACCATAGCTAGAAGTAGAATCTTTGATTTGATAGGTAGGAATTGGGGGGAGGGTAAGGATGAGTGAAGTAATTCGCTATTGATTAGTAAGTAAGCACATGGAAACCTGTGCTTATCTTGCTTATTAGTAATCCAACACTTTCTATCTGTATTTCCCTCAAACTAACAGCCACCTACATGCTCAGGCAACCCTCAGACTAGCACATTTTAATTTATCCCTTTCTTGTGTTTAAAATATATCTCTAATCTGTAAGCAATTCTATCAGTTCTACTTCGAAAGCACACAACATAGGTCGCATCCTTAGTGCCCTTTACATGACAATAGCGTAAGTCTAGAGTCATCTTTTAAAAATATAAACTAGGTAATTCCTCTCATTTGTTTAAAACCTTCCAAGAGCTTCCTATAACACTTAGAATGAAGGTAACTCCTCTGCGCTATAGCCACTAGTCTCGTGTATGGCACCCCTATGATCAGGAAGGTTCCTCTATTCCCTCACTCAAGTCCGAGCCTCCCAAGCTCAGCTTCAGATCTCTACTTTCTTGAGTTGTCACTTAATTATTTCCTTCTTACTATCACATTCAAATAACAGGCTAAGGTCATCTCCCCAACAACCTCTAAAGGTCATCTGTTGGGAGGGTGGTCTGCCCATCCTACCCCTGTCTTGGCTGCTTAAGCTCTTTGGCTCAGAGTGTTTGTTACAGAGGAGTGTGAATAGGGTCTCTCCCCCAACCTTCTCTGCTGGTCACAGAGTGCTTCTTCCTTGTCCTGAATCCACAGAAATGTCTTTGTTTCTATGACTACCTATGACTATTTAATTGCACTAAAGTGATTGATCTTGTAGATAATGGGAAAGAAATGTTTCTTCCACTCATGTACTCATGGTCCAGACTGCCTTGTTGTTTCAATTTTAAAAAAAACTTGAGGCAACAGGATGGTCAGGTCTGGTGAAGCTGAATAAAAACTTCTTCCTCTTCCTCTTCCTCCCCTGTTCCCTGTTTCCAATGCACTTTGAAACTTAAAAAACAGAAAGCCAAATACCTAGACTCTTTGTCTTCTTATCTTTCACCTGCAACATAAACTTGGAGCCTAACATGTGCAAAAGAGATTTCCCTTGTCCACTGACCTTGGGCCAATGATGTGAGAGAGCACAATTAACTGATCCTGTCACGAACCTCTCCACGTGCATGTGCATCTTAAGCACTATGTAAGTAAATAAAAGCGCATGAAATGCCACTGCACATTGTCAGTTAATTATTGAGAGTCACAGTCCTCTAAGAGCCCATTTTTTACTCTGCCTGTCAAAGGATATAAAGTGCTCTGCCCCTGTCTGTCCTAGCAGGCCTCATTAATCCTCTATGTAGCACTTACACACTCTGCTATTTTTGTAATATTTATTGATTTACTCCTGTCTCCCCAGAACTACCCATCATCCTTTTGTCAAGAAGACTATACACTCTCTGAAAGTAGGCATCATGAATAGGTATGTTGGTCACTGATTTGTCCCCAGCACCTGGCACAAGTGCCTCACAGACTCTCAGCATTA
>PVJH01026218.1:0-30370 GCA_004026705.1 Nesogale talazaci | reverse complement strand
ACCAGGAGTGTGGTGCCCCCCCCCCAATCGCATCCCATCCTCTCTCCTGGATGACAACTGAAAGAACCCCCTCCTTGGTCTGTCTGCTTCCACTGTGGTCGCTGCCAGGCTCCTGACACTGCAGCTGCCAGCACCGGTGGGTTACAAAGCAAGTCAGACCTTTTCCAAAGCTCCCCCCAGTCCTTGGTAGTCCACAGGACCCGTCCCCAGGACTGCTGCCCATCTCTAGAACCACAAGCATTTCCCGAAGCCCTGTGATGGGGCCTGGCTGCCCATGAAGACCTCTGGGCCTTCAAGCGAGGACTGAGAGGCAGACAGGAAGGGTTTAGAAAGGAGAAGGGAGTGGACAGAAAGCGAGCTGGACCCTGGGGGGCTGACGGGAGAGGAGGAGACAGGGGCGGGGGCGCGGCCAATACCTGAGCGGGTAGGTGCACAGTGACCCAAGGGAGCCCTCTGTCACCGGGTTACACTTTCACACACCCACGAGAGGCAACCGCTGGGGACAAAGACAGAAAGGAGAAGCACAGTGGCCGGTGGCCAGCCAGGAGGGGTAGAGGGCACTGAGCCAGGCGCCCTGATGAGTGGGTCACTCCTTCACTCCCCACCCACCTGCCAGTCCCTTCACTCTTCAGACACGGCCTGGTGTAAAGTGACACAGCAGCACAGAAGACCCTGCTGCGTTGTGCCCGGAGACTTGCAGGGGCGGAGAACAGAACCAAGACCTGCTTGGCCACTCTGCCTCCAGTCCAGCACTCAGTCCCTCCCCCTGAGCACTTCACCCTGCCGGAAATGAGATGATTCATCAACCCCCCCCAACCCCCGCCTCCCTGTGGTCATGCGCACCCTGTCCTCCACAAGACATCTGGCAGATGACCAGTGGCTATGCACACTGTCCACTTCTGCTCCCTCACACCCAGGACACGCTCGCAGCAAGTGCCAAATACATAGAGCTGTGGCTGAAGAACAGAGAGGGCGCGGAGAGTCGGGGTCGAGGCTGGAGCTGGAGGAGCCTGCTCTGGAAGCCCTGAGCTCCGGCAGTGAGACAGACGTTTTTACCAGGGGCTCCAGCCTGGGTCTCGGGGGTCCTCGTGGGGTCTTCAGCCTCCCTCGGCTTGGTCCAGCAGTTTACCATAAAGCACATGTCTCTCTGTGATGAGCCCACAAATGCCACCTAAAATAGGGAGCGTCTGCTGCTGCCCAGGATCAAGGGACCCCGGTGGGGTCCATCTGCCGCACGAGACCTCTGCAGGCGTGTGGAAAGGTGAGGACGTTCCTGTGTTAGCTGCACTGCACTGCAGGCCACGGTATTTCCAATGGCCTCAAATGCATGCGAAGGAGGGACATGGACTAAGAGACCTCCATCGACGGTGTGCACTTGAACTGCGGCGCTGGAGGATATTGAAAGCACCACAGACTCTTCAGGACAAACGGATCTCTCTTGGAAGTCAGGCCAGAGTGCTACGTAGGGGCAAGGATGGCGAGACTTCATCTTCTCCACGTCGGCTATGTTGTCGGGTGAGCCCAGTCCCTGGAGAAGGACCTCACGCTTGGCTAAGGGGAGGGGCACAGAGGGCGAGGAACTGGGGCAGTGGCTGCAGCACAGGAAGGATGGTGAGGGTGGTGCGGGACCAGGCAGTGTTCCGTTCTGTGGTCACTGTGGGTCAGCACTGACCGGATCGTATCTAACATCAGCAGCAGCTGCGGAAGACAGATCAGAAGGGCCGGAGATTCCGTCTTCCGCTGTAGCAACCTCACTTCTCTCTAGCCCTCAAAGGATTGAAAGCCCCTTGAGGGCCACGGACCGAGTGCCCCTCTTTCCCACCAGGTGCCAGGACTGGGCCCTGGCCTGGGCAGAGTTGGCATCTTTTGAGAGCACAAATGACTGTTTAGTGGGGTCACATTTTCAGAATCTAAAGGGAGGAGGATGAGATGGGTGCAGTGAGGTGCCAGGTCAGAAACGGGTCTTACTTCAGCTAGTACCTGTCAACCAGCAGCCCAGGGCATGGCACTGAGCTGAGCTGGGGTGGGAGGGGAGGGAGAAGCGTGACCTGTAGTTCTGCTATGGGTGGTGGGGGGGGGCCTTATATGGCTCACACAGGTGATGTTGGCATCGTCACCCCCCTCTTCCTGGGAATGCCACCTCACTTCTAAATAGCTTATCTGCAGATGTAAGACACCATGTGAGGATGTGGGCTTGCTTTCCTGTGCGACTGAATCCAAGGTGTGAAGTCCTTTATGAGCAGGGGGACACGGACACTTGGAGAATGCCACACAGTGGTGGAAAGAGAGGTCGTGGTGACGCCGCTTACAAATCCAGGGGGTCGGGTGGCACTGACAGACCCCTCCCTGGGCTAGTGATGACAGGCGGACCTCAGAAGTGGTTTCAGACGCCCACAGTCAAACAAGAATCAGAAGAAAGCAATCACACCTTGGACGGTCTCAGCTTCCCGGGGCACACACAAGATTGAGGTTTTGTCTCCACATAAAAGCATGGGAGAGCAGCTGGCTCTGGGCCAGTTTACAAAGAGCCTCTGAGCCCCGTGCTTCCTGCATCATTTAACTTCCCTGTGACCATCCAGCGGAACAGAGACTCAGACGACACCTGGCAAGAGACAGAGTGTAGGTGGGGAGAGGGTGGTCCCATGTCACATCGCTGAGAAAGGCAGGCTGTGGTTTCAACACCAGGTCTTCATGCTACAGGTCCAGGCTCCCTGGCTGCATCAGGAGGTCTGGTGGCAGCTCCTGACAATGGCAGGGGATGGCACATCGGGGGTGGGGTGGGGGGGCAGTGGAGCAGGACAATCACTGTCACCCATACTGCCACCACCCTGGTGTGACAACTTGCAAGTCCCAGGTTATGGAGACCCTGCAGGCCCCACCATCCCTATGCCATCCATGCTCCTGTGAGATGAGCAGCTTGGCTGGGACCCCACCCAGACGCGCTATTTCAAGGCCGTCAAATGCTCTTTACTACACACCCGCATTGGGCAGATAGTGTGCCAGGACCAAAAGAGAGAAAGGCGAGTCAGACAGACATGGCCCTACCCATGAGCAAGGGAGCAGGCACCAGTTACATACTCCAGGCACCAAATGACCACTCTTTGACACTAGGAGAAATGGGGAGACACCTTGGGAGTCCTGGGGATCCCCCTCCAAACACTCAGCCACTGAAACACTTAGAGAGCCCCGTCTACTCTGACGGGTCTTGTAGGAACCAATTCAGCTGTATCTTGTTTTAAACTTTCTGTGGTAACTTGTACAGAAGAAAAGGACAGAGTTCTTGACAAGGCTTATGCCAGCACTTTCCGGTGCTCAGTTTCACTGAACCAGGTGGGTGTCACGCTATTTACCTAACCATTCTCTATGTAGGTTTGGTTTTCATTTCTGTCCGCATCCATGAGCCATCCCCCCTCCCCGAAATCACCCGAGAGTGAAACAACACAATGTCTATAAATTTATTTTTAAATGATTCTCTCTGAATTATTCCCTACACATACAACCCAGAAATGAAATCACAGCGTCCGAATGTGCAGACCCTGTCCTAGGTCTTTTGCAAAGAATGCTGCTTTAGCTACTGCTGCTGCTGCTGCTGCTCCCAGACCACTGCCAGGCCCCCTGGAGCAGAGGAGAACATCCCCCTGGGGTCCCCAGGCTGTGCTCACTGCCAAAGGCAACAGCCACAGCTTTCTTGCATAGAGCACTGGTGGATTCGAACCCCCAACCTTCCGGTGAACAGCTGAGACTCTCTGCCACAACACTACTAGTAACACCCATTTCAAGGCAGCCAGCGATCGTGAAGAGCCATACATTAGCTCACCTGCTGCCAGCCTCCAGGCTGTGAGCAGTTGTGACATCCCCTCACTGATTGCTTGTGATGAGGCAAGGACTGCTTCCTCTTATATTACCGTTCATGGAGCGTTTTGCTGAGGGCGTGTGGGGTCTGAAGGACCTCCTGCTCCCTATGGAATAGAGACTTGGGGAGGGGGGTCATTTGGCCCAGAAGAAGGGGCTGAGGGAGAGAAGAGGGAGTGGGCAAACTTGCATCCCACTCTCCAGTTCAGAGCCTGTTCAGAGCTGCGCACCTGCTCGCAGGGTCCCAGCCAGAGGGGTGCAGACGCCGCCAGCTTTTGGCCCCAGCTCAGCAACGTAGGGACTTCACCAGCCAAGCAGATGGCGGGCCAGCCATCCGAGCCCGACCCCCGGGAGCACCCTCCTCTAGGGGAGGGAAGGCAGGCCAAGGTGGGGGCCCTGGAAAGACCGTGGAGACAGGTTTGCTCAGAAACCGTCTCCAAGAGATCTGACGACGGGGTCATTGGGCAATTTTATCCCCCTGGTGGTCCGCAACAGGGTCGTGGCGGGGCTGGACGGTGGGGGGGGGGGGGGGGGGGGAGGACTGCAGGGGAGCACCGTTTCAGCCCAGCCTGAGGCCATGAGGATTTCTAGCTTTGAGGCTCCAACCTGCTCTTTCCCCAGGTCTACATTCTATCAAGACCCTCCCCCAAACTCTTTATAGCTGAACTTATCTTACTCACGAGTCGATGCTAAATCATAACGACCCTATGGGATAGGGTGGGAGTGCCCGTTGGGGATTTCCAAGGCTGTAACTCTTTACAGGAATAGAAACTCCCATCTTCGCCTGTGGAGCAGCTGGTGGTTTCAAACCGCGGACCCTGTGGTTAACAGACCAACATGTAGTCCACTTCACCAACAAGGCTCTGTTACGATCTTAACGCCGTTGATGTTGTTAAACACTGTCAATTAGGGTCTGGCTCAAAGCCACCCTGAGCACGACAAGACGGACAGACGGCCCGGTCCTGCGCCGTGCTCCCCAAGACTCCTAAGCTTCAGCCCTTTGTTGCAGCCACGGTGGCCATCCAGCTTATCCAGGACCTTCCTCTTCGCTGCCCCTCCACTTCCCCCAGCACGGCGTCCTTCTCCAGAACCTGGTTTCTCTTGATGACACGTCCAAAGCACGTGGGGCGAAGTCCGCATTCCTTGCCTCTAAAGAGCCCTCTGGCTGCTCTCTTTCTGTGACAGATCTGCTGTTTGTCCTTTTGGCAGTCCAAGACCCTTTCGATACTCTTGGTCTGCACCACAATCCAAATGTATCGATGATTCTTCGGTGTCCAATGTTCACATGTACAGGAGACCACTCAGATATGAGACCTTAGTCCGCAAAGTAACCTCCTGGCTTTCCAACACTCTAGAGGTCCAGACCTGCCCCATCACCCAAATGCGATGCATTTAAGATCACAAAGTCGTACGCTCTTAGTTACCCAGGAGAGGCCCCTCCGAGAAAGCTAATTTCTGACTGGCTTCTCCATGGCATTGACAGTTCTGGCGACTCCCAGGAATTCAAACAGAATCCTCAGCCACCGGCCAGGCTCTCCTCATCACGGCTGCCCTACAGGATGGTGCAGAACTGCCCCTGTGGGTTTGCCGGACTGTAACTCTTCCCAGAGTTTCCAGACTGGAGTGGGATGGCTACAAGTCACGCTGAGCTCAGCCTTGGGGATGTCCCCACTGAGAAGTCCATGGGAAAGTGAGGACTCGAGCCTTGTGCTGGAGCCCCGAGTTTTCCACCAAGAGGTTTCTCTTGTGCCCAACATCCCATCCCAGGAACCCCTGCAAAGCAGTCTGTGAGCTTTCCATGCATCTATCCTGGGCACACGCATGTGCATACACACAGGAGAACCAGCCACCCTGCCAAGCTTCTCTGCACTGCTTCTCTGCCCCAGGGAGACTCAGGATGCAGAGCCCGGGCTGGCTCAGGGCAGAGCTGGCATTCAGTTGCTGCTCGAGACCCGTAGTCTCCCTCCTCCAAGCCGCTGCTGTGGCTGTTCCCACATGGTGACCTTGTGACTGACACAGGGAAGTGCTGCCCAGGCGACTTACTGGCCTGATCCTTCTGTCATTAAACAGAGAGAACACGGCATACCTCCTCCCTGCACCTGAGCCCACTGGCATGGACAGGTGATTTGCTTCCACCAACAGGATGTTAGCGAAGGAAACATAAGCAGAAATCAAGCTTGGCTGGGGTGCCCTGGCTCCATGGAGACTCTACCAGCCAGTCTGCTGATCTCAGTCTCCGCCTGGCAGGAGTGCGGCCAAAGTGTACACAGTTGATTGGACCATGGCTCTGGGTGAGTGACTGATACACACCACTCATGGAAGCCACTGAGTTATTCTGCTATTGGCTCCTCAATGTCATGCGACAATGCTGGAGGAACCCTCTCTAGAGAACCCTGGTGGTGTGGGGTTAAAGCACCCTCACTGGTAACTGCTTGTGTGAGGATGCCAGCTTCTGAACCACACAAGGACAGTGACGACACAGTGGACATTGATCATAAGAGCTACCGGGAAGATGAACAGAGGCAGAGTATCTCTCCTGTGCCTGGGGACGAGGGACTGTGGGCCCAGCAGCTCCAACTGAGGGGCTGCAGCTGCCTCCAGAGGCTCTGGCCAGCTCAAGGCTAACAGCCAGGATGCCCAGACCTCCCTCGATGCAGCAGCCCCGGGCCTACCAGCCTGGCCGGGCAGGACCCACAGCTGGGACTGTGTGTGGCCAGGACATCTGCTCTCAGCAGCCCTGTGCCTCCCTAACTCTGAAGGTGTCAAGACCCTGGCAGGCTTCCTTTGATGGGAAAATGAGGTAAAGATGTCCCCTCCACTCAGGCTGGGAACAAGGAGCAAACATGAAATCGGAAATCCTTCTACACAAGGAAGCTGCCACCATCATCGCCATCATCATCATCCTGAACAGGAAGGTCTGCTATGCTTACAGGCCGATGGGGACTCGGGGGGAACACACCTGCAGCAGGTGCTCCCGAACCTCAGGGCTGGGGGTGACCCCTGGCTGAGCTTGCATGGGTTGTGGGACCGTCAAGAAAATGAGTTGCTGCCTCTGAAGTTCCGTTCTCTCATCTGTAAAACAGGTGACGGGGCACCTCCCTCACAGGGTCACTGTACGGGTTGGAGGGCTTGATGGCAGGAAGCAATTACCACACTGCTTGGCACTGTTGTCGTCAGCTGTGTCAAAGTTACAGCGACCGTGAATGATAGTCCGCTTCTCGGTCACCACACCGGAGCCACGGCCACAGACTCACAGTGACCTGCAGGGGTTCGTTTGTCCTGTGGAATCGCTGGGGGTTTGAACCCCAGACCTTCAGGTCAGCAGGAGGTTCCCAGTCAGTGCTAACTGCCACCATTGTGACCATGGCGAGGAAGGCTGGCTACCCAACAGAGCAGGCCCTGCAAGTATCAGCTTATCCGGACCTTACAAGAAAGCTCCATTCTCTCCAGTTAAGCTCAGGAACCATTTTGCATGGGAGAAAGCTGGCAGCCAAAGGGGACCAGTCTGTGTAATTTTAAAGTGGCACTGCGTCTGGGGAGCCAGGTGCTTAAGCAAACAGCGGACACTTGCTCCTGGGTCCTGAAATGCCCTCCTGTATCTGGACCTAAAACCTAGAGCTGGGCGGAACCACAGGCTCCCTGTGGCTTCTGGGTGGCTTTTGTGCTACCCTCTTCAGCCTTTGTCTTCCACCAGGCACTCAGCTGGGCAGGCAGCCCCTGTGGGCATCAAAGGACCTGCTGGCAGCAGAGCCAAAGCTGTAGTGGTGCCAAAGGGTCCTTGCCCTGCCAGCACCGCCACCCGCCACGCAGCCTGGGAGCTTCACAGGGAGGCGGTGGCCAGCCTCATAGCCAATGCAGGTGTGGCCCCACCCTCAGCCAGATCTGTTCCGGGACAGCCCCAGCGTGCCAACCTCAGGTGTCACCCACAGGGCCTGGCATCCAAGTGCCCTGGACGGGTGGCATCAGGCAGACCACAGGCAAACTACAGATCGTTGGGGGGCAGGTGGGGGTGCACACACACCGACTTAACTCCAGAAGAGAGAGCCACTGCTGTACAATGCAGTGTGTGGTTACCCCGCACCTGCTCCAGGCCAAGCCTGGACCCCGGGCTTTCTGGAACCAAAGGTCTATGGCATGGGCTGGGCCTTGAGGACCATGCAGGCTGGGGGGTGTAGGGAAGCGCGGGATGCAAGGAGAAGGGGGGCGTGGCATGCATGTAATATCAACAATGGGCCATCTCAGAGAGCGGAGAGGATTGGAGTTAGTAGGGGCTGGGACTGCTGACCGCGGAGGGAATGAGGTGCTGTATGGGGCTGGGAAGAGCTTTGGAAAACTAGAGTGTGGGAGGAGATTGGTGTCCCTATATGCAGAAAACTTGGTGCAATGGCAAATGTCTGGTCAGATATATGTTCTCCACTACATGTAAATATACAAAGTACTTCTTTAAAAGGGAGTCTTCAGAGGACGTACACTGGTACAGACAGGAACTTGGAATACAGGACAGATGAATTCCTCAGCGCCACTGCTGAGAGTGGCAATACCGATACCGAGAGGGAGGGGTAGAAAGGGAGAATGGATTACAAGGAGCTACATATAGCCTCCTCCTTGTGGGGGGTGGGGGGGGAGGAGGAGGGGAAGGGGATGGACAAAAGAAAAGTGTGTGAAGGAAGATGTCCGACAGTGTAAGATATGACACAATAGCATAAATTATCAATGGTTCCTGAGAGAGGGGGAGTGGGGATGGAGGGGTAAAAATGAGGAGCTGATAACAAGGGCTCAAGTAAAAAACAAATGTTTTGAGAATGATGGCAACGAATGTACAGATGTGGGTGACACAATGCGTGTATTATGCATTGTGATAAGAGTTGTAGAGGCCCCCAATAAAATGATTAAAGAAAAAGAAGGGGGTCTTTCTCTGCCCACAGGGTGTGTCCCCCAGAAGGGACATATTGGGATGACAGTGGCCCCTGGCTTCAGGGGGCTCAAATGCTCAGTTCCTTCCCCCTGGACCTTACACGGAGGCTCAGCGGGCGACTCAGGGAACTGACGCAGTCCCTCCGCCATGCCATGTCCTCATCGGTAGCATGAGTGTAATCCAAATCCAACCTACTGCCGAGGAATCCATCCCGCCCACCATGACCCTACGAGGCACAGTGGACCCAGCCCAGGGGGCTTCCACAGCGGCCAATCCTACGGTAACCCCCAATTTCGGCTTTCTCCCACTGAAAGGGGCTGGTGCACTTTTCCAACTTCCCTCCAGATGTGGGAGGAGGGCTGGGACCCGAGCGGGTTTCCTTCTGCCGGACACAGGGTCACGGTGAGTGGAAACCGGCCCCACACCACCCAACAACACAGACGGTCTCAGAATCGAAGCTTCCTGCTGTCCACAGGGTCGTGATGCGCCAGAATTGACGGCAGGGCCGGGAGTCTGGGGTTTATTTTGCTTTGCATTTTTTTTGGCTGGTTTATCTGTGAGGGGGGTGGAGTATAACTGCCCCATTGGGTTTCTGAGGCTATAAGCAGATCTATTTATTGCACCTGTCATCATTTCTTTTCTTTATCGTTTGTTTTTGGATAGTTTTACTGACATAGTCCTCACATGATCATGCCATCTGATGACTTGATCCCTACAAAAGGAGTTATGAAATCATCACCACAATTGATTTCAGATGATTTTCTCCTGTGAGCTCCCATTTCCTCACACCCTTCCCTGCCATGCCCCGAAGTCATGCTCCTGCTGATGAACTGGTGGATTCGTACAGCAGACCTTTCGGTGAGCAGCCAGCAGGGCTCCGGTGCGACCTGTCCGGCAGCCTAACAACTCGCCGCCCTCTCTGGCCAGCGGGGTGGCTGTGCGCGAGGCCCACTGTCCAGGAAAGGTCCTGAGAGGTGAGGTGAGAATCCCCCCACGGCTCACCAGCCCGGGTGCTATTTACTGAACTCTCAGCAGCTGAGCACTCTAGCTGCCCTATGAGGAAACTGAGGCAGGAAGTAGGTACATCCCACCATCAGAGATGGTCCACCAGGCACTGAAATGGAGCCCACCGCACCATTAGCGCCTTGGCAAGCAGCTGAGTGCAGCGGCCCTGCTCACAGGGGGTTGAGATCAGAGCCTCAAAGACACCCAGGCCTTCCTGAGGCTGGCGGGGGCCGGGGGGTGGACATAGGGGAGCTGAGAGCCACGGAGCCCAGCCAGGAGCCCCGGGTGGCGCCCACACTGGCCAAGCAGAACATCCGGGCACTGCTGTCCCGTGAGAATATGCTGGGAGCAGCCAGGACCTGGAGCCAGCAGGCAGACACCGTGCCAGGCTCTGGCTCCAGCCCCCCGCCTTGAGCGCCCGGGCCAGCGCTGCTGGCTGCCTGTCAAGGCTTCAAAGGAGCCTTCGAAGCAAGCCGGGGGACTGGCCTGCCTGGCCAGCCTGACCCTGAGACCGTAGAACAAAAGGCAGCCGTGTGGGTTGGGTTGGCAGTAGCAGCAGCAATGGGGTGGAGGGTGGGAGGCAGGAGGCGGCCCAGGGAAGACCAGGTGCTAGAACGTGCTCTAAGCTCAGGGCAACGGGACTTGGACAGGTGCAGGGCAGCATGCACTAACCCCCTGAGCCTGCTGGGAGCCCAAGGTCTCTCTGTTGTAAGGAACCTGCTCACTTTGAGCTTCTGCTCACCCACCCTGAGTTGACAGGGTCCCCATGGCACAGGCCTCGAATGGAGGTGGGAGGTCCCAGGGTCCCTGTCCAGGAGTTTATACATGGTTTTCCAACAGGCTTGGGTGATGGGGTCCCAGGGTCTTTTCCAGGTAGGGAAAGGGGTGGGGGTGGGGACTTTACATACAAGTTGGTAATACAGACCACAGCATGTGATCTCCAGGACAGCATGAAATGACCAATGAATGGGGGAGAAGTATGGAGATAGGAGACCCAAAGCACAGATAGAGGCCTCAGAGCTCAGATGTGGGAGACAAGAGGCTTGAGTTCTCCTCCAATCTCTGCAACCTATTCCTGTGGGAGCGGCACGGGGTGTCCTTTGGAACATACCAAGAGGACAGGAGTACATGGTCCAGAGTCTTCATCCAGCTGGAGGGCGGGGCATCTGTAGGGAGAAGGCTATAGACTGAGTCCCAGCCCTGCGTACACATTCAGTTACCAGAGGGATCCAATCACCCCACCTCTTTTCAGCAGAACCCTGTGATGGGGGTGGGGGGTGGGAGGGGATGGCGCATAAGCCAAGCAGCTAGAAGGTAAGACTCCTGGATCCACCTCCCACCTCCTTCTGGGACTGGTCACCACACCTCCTGGAGCCGGACTTCCTCAGGTGTCCCCGGGGTGGGGGTGGGGGGTGGGGGGTCTTAGCTGTGTCAATTGGAAAGACACCTCCCCTGCAGGAGCCCACACAGATGACAGCATTCTCGTGAAGGTCTGCTTCTGTCTCCCCATGCTGACCTGGTTAGTCACACGTCTGATGGAGAACCCAGGCTCTTTGTTGCCCATGAACTGAGCAGGAAGGAGCCCCCACTGGTTGATGGACAGGTCAGCGGTTTGAACCCAACAGCTGTTTCATGGGAGAAAGACAAGGTATTCTGTTTCACCAAAGGTGACCGTCTTGAAAACCCAGTGGGGCAGTTCTGCTCTAACCTGAAGTGGGTCAGAACAGCCGGCGTTCAGAAGGAAGCTGGGTTCATCTTGAGGCGTGCTCTGCCTGCAGACACTGGGTGGGTATGTCCTTCAAGGGCCCCGGGTCTTCAGGATGCCCCTTGTGAAATGGGGCATCATCCGGGTTTCCCCTATGGGGCGTAGGGGGTTGGGGACAGGGGAGACTGGAGACTCTAAGCAGGACTTCAAACCAGTTCTCTGAGGGTGGGGACGAAGGAGGGACACAGAGGGGAAATTTTGTATCAACCCTCCTCCACAATGACTGAGTCAGAGCCCGCATTTTTAACAAGCTCCTGGGTGATTCTTCTAGACCCTCTGATGGTACTAAAGTGCACATAAGCTCTTACAACGACCTCCCGGACCCAGGAGCCAAGGAAATCACCCTCTGGGGGCTCTCGTTCCCAAGAGATTCAGATTCTGTGGGGAGGGGAACCTGGTGGCAGAGTGGTTCCATGCTGGGCTGCTACACTCAAAGCCAGCAGTTTGAAACCAGAAGTTGCTCCATGGGAGAAGGGCCAAGCTTTCTGCTCCTTAAGGCAGTCTCCTGTCCCAAGGGCTCCCTGTGAGTCGGAATGGTGGCGAGCAGAAGTAAAGGGGCTCAAGGCAGGTCCTCGGCAGGGCGTCAACCCGCAATGACATCTTGAGTCTAAGCGAGCGCCGGGTTGGAGAGAAACGTAGAGCTTGGTCAGAGCTGGGGAAATCGAGGGAGGCCGGCCCTCGGGGAGCTTGTCCCACACTCACTAGTGGGCACTGGATGCAGTAGTGACACGCAGGTGCCACGAGGGGCAGGGACCGCCGTACAGGACACAGTGGCAAGTGCATGCCCGCAGCAGAGATTGCACACAAAAGGGATATTTGGGAAATATTTCCACCTTCCAAAAAGGAAAGCTGAGGAGTGTCCCTGGGGCATTCTACTACCAGGGCAGTGGCTGGCCCGGGGCTTCTGGGTGAGCTCAAACAACTTCATCACAGCGTGTGGGGGTTCCAGCAATCGTGGCTGAGGAGGGGGTGGGGAGCTCCCTAGAACACTAACAAAGGGCTTGGGGTGCAGTGACACCAGGAGGAGGGCATGTGAGGGGCAGGGGTGGGGGATGCAGGTGATGGGGCACTCTATTTGGGACTGAGGACCCTGCCCCAACTCCTGGGGCCCCTTGTCAGGTTGCTCCCCCACTCACACGTGGTGCCTCCTGCCTTCTCCCTCGGACCCTCCTAGGTGCAGCGGGCATTGTTGTCGGGTGGGAGGGAGGCAATACTGGAGATGGCAGGAAGCAGCTCTTCTGAGACGCTGCCAGACCCAGCAGCTGGCCCCCGAGGCCCATGACGCCCAGGGCCCAACGGCAAGCATCCTGCTTCCTCGCCCAGCCCACTGAGCAAACACATGAGAATGGCAGGTGCCCGGGGCTGCTGCCCAGCCAGGGCTCTCTGCCCGCCACCCCTCCTGCCTCCTGCCTGGCCTGTGTAAGCCTGGCAGAGGCACTGTCCCCTCCTGGCAGGGTCCCACTCTCACGATTCCTGGAGCTGGGAGGTGGGGCGCCCTCCTCCACAGGGTGCCAGCAGGCGAGCCCCTGCCCCTGCCCTCACCACATAGGCATCCCCACCTACTGCCCTATGTTTGGACACGCAGGTGGAGACCAGGAACCCCCCAGAACTGTCTTCAGGGCACTCTGGAACCCAGGTGTCCATATCTCCTTGTCACAGACTCTCCAGGCAGGACGTCCTCTTCCAATTCAAGTTCACTGGGAGTCTGTCCATCCCTGGACAGGCAGCACCGCTGATGGTCCCGGCTCACAGGTGGGATAGCTCAGGCATTGACCTCTCCACTGTCCCCACCAAGGGTCTTTGCCAGGTGGCATGGTCCCCTGACTCTTGCTACCCAGCTCGGCTGGCAGGAGGGTCATCATGGCTGAGGCACAGGTTGGGCACGGAGCAGCCTCATGGTTGTTGGCAGGTGCCGACCCACAACGACCCTGCCTCTGCGCAACAGGTGCGACTGTTTCCCTGCTGTGTCACCAGTGCAGAGCTACGCCTCGCCAGCAAGCCCCACCAGGAGGTTGATCGGAGGGAAGGAGTGGCTATGAAGTCAGAGAGGCACTCCCAAGCTCCAGCAACCGGAAGGAGCCCTGGCAACCTACTGGTTACATGTTGGGGCTCTGAGAACAAGGTCTGTAGTTGGAAGCCAGCAGCCGCTCTTAGACAGGACGAGGGGGCTTTCCAGGCCCAGAAGGGGTGAAGGCTTGGAGACTCACAGGGGTATTTCTGTCCTGTCCTAGGGGTTAGCACTGACCCGAAGGCCGGGAATTTGGCTTGGGGCACCCACTAAGGCTCAAGCTGCCTGGGGAAGGCTTCAGCTTCAGCCCTTCCCGAATCGGCCTCTCTTCATGCAGGGCGCGGCAGGAGAACAAGCAGTGGACCCCTCTGCCCAGGCTCTGTGGGCCCGCAGTCTTTGCTGGGATTAGAATGAGAGGGTCCAACAAGGATCAGAATTAATTCCAGATGATCTGATTCAGGGGTTCTGGCCTGGGGCCCAAGGAGCCATTGTTTTTAATGAACCGATAGGTCTAATTCATCAGATCCCACTTGAGTCACCCCCACACAGAGGAGAGGGGCAGCTGTCCAATCCCGTGGCGCCCTGTGGAGGCCCACAGCCTTGAAGCCCCCTTTCTAGTGGGGACCCATGTCAATGAATGGGGCACACACACACACACACGAGCACACACAGGGCAGCCCTAGGCGTCTGCAGCAGCAGTCAGCAAGCACTCCACGTTACTGCATGCCCCAGGCCACCGAATCATTATCTCTTCTAATCCAAACAATCATTTCTGAGCTTCCAGGTATTTTTAAATTCCTCCTCTAAAAAGAGAGATAAGAAAAAGGAAGGAAAATTGTCTAGAAGAAAGACATGTGGATCCCCCCCCCATGCCCCGTAACCCCCACCCCACCAGAACTGTGACTAGTCTGTCTCTTATGTACAACATACTGGAAAGTGGATCACTGCAGATGCAGTTGTCAAAATGCAACACCTTATCATTCGAGTTCCTTGTTGGCCCATCTTACATATGTTCCATCGATAGGTTCTAATTTCTTTTCAATCCACGTCTTACTTTGCTATTGTTAGTTTTGCTTTGCTTTTGGGGGTGGGTGGGGTGGCATGTTTTTCTGTACGTGAAATCCAGGTTAGGTAAATCTGTAGAGCTAGGAACTGGATTCATGGATTTCGGAGGTCTGGCAAGGGGGTTTGGGAATCAATCACAAGGAGTACAAGAAAGAAGAAAATGTCCTAAGACTGATTGTAGTGGTGATTGTACAACTCTTCTGGACACGACCCACCTCCTGAGTGACAGGATATGTGGATGATGTCCCCATAAAACTGTTGACAAAAAAGAAAAGAAAACCCAAGGACAGAGAGATGCTCCATAAAATGCCCGTTATCTGAGGATGGGAACCAGCCACCTGCTCCCGAGAGAAGGAGCCTGCGGGGCACGGGGCTACTTGTCAGGCTGTTAACTTCAAGGTCAGCAGTGGAGCCCGCCAGCTCCTCAGAGGGAGAAGATGAAGCTTTTGCTCTGGTGCAGATTCGCAGCCTTGGAAACTCACGGCGACGGGTCTCCCTGTCCCAGACAGTCATGGTGAGTTGGAATTGATTCGATGGCGGTTCTTGCTTTGCTTCCTGGACCACCTGCCCCTCACTAAGCAAACTGGGCCCTGATGGTGCAGTGGATTAAGCATTGGGCTGCCATCAGAGAGGCAGACGGTTCCAAGCCCCGAGTGGCAGAAAAACGTGGCCATCTGCCCTTGTGAGGTCTTGGAAAGCCTACCAGGCAATACAGCTCTGTCCGACAGGGCCCTTCAGAGACAGAATCCACACAGAGACAGGGAAGGTGTCCCGGAGTCTCTGTTCTCAAGGTGTGCAGAGAAGCTGGCGAGCAGCAGGAATGCCTTCTGGGGTGTCCCCCAACCCTCGGCCCTCAGGCAGTGCCCCTGAAGAACTAAGTGCAAAGGGAGACTGTGGGACAGTGCTGTAGACCCCGCATCTTAGAGGAACCGACTGAGATCGCACTCCTCAATAGGAAGCAGCTTCAAGTCGCTCTGCATTGTCTCCGCCCACCTCGCCCTGCTGGCCTGCACCACCCTTCCCAAGAAGCCACCCACCAGGGTCCACGTTGTGCACCCTGCCCGCTGTTCACCCCCAGAGGAACAACATGTCTCTCTTCATTCCTCCACGGGCCGTGCTGTCAACCTTTGCAGTCAAGCATTCAGTAGGAGCCTCAGAGAGGTTAAAGGACTTTTCCTGGGCCACACAGCAGCCCCAAATCAGATGTCTGTAAATCCTTTTATTGAGTACCAAACACTCACCACCACCAGACCCTCCATCTCGCCCCATGTACCATATGGAGGTTCTTGGGATGAGAAGAAAAGGTTGCCCCTCCAACAGAACATTGCGAGGGTCTGCTTTCCTGGTAGGAAAAGAGCTTCCTTCAGCACTAGTTCCTGAAGGAAGGAGGCTGAGGGCCAGGGCAGGGGGCAGGGCACAGGAATTGGGTGCTTCCCACGACAGGGGATCTTTCTTAGCCAAAGGAAAGCATGCTTTCCAAGGCTGCAGCCACAGGGACCACCAGACCAGGCCCCAGCTCCATGGCTGCTGTGGATGTGGCCTTGGACGACAGGGACAGGCCTTCAGTCAGTAGGACTGGCTCCTTGGCACGCTTCCCCAAGATGTCATAAGAAAGGATTCTCTCCTCCCCACTGCCTGAGAAAGGGAGGGAAAGCAAGCAGGCCGCCTCTCTGAAGAGAGCAAGAATAACCCCTTACTGCAGAACCACAGAGCCCAGGGGATGCCTACAGAAAATGCCTCCCTTCGCCTTTTCCACCAGAACCTGGCCGAGACACTGCTATCAGCTGGTGGCGGATGGAAGGAGCAAAGACAGAGCCCCAGCTGCGGGCAGGGGAGCCCTAGTGCATTGTGACTTTGACCTGATGTATAAAACAGCCATCATTCTGGCCTCATCCACAAGTCTCATGACCGGAGCTTCCAATCAGCTCAGTGATGGCCCCTCAATGAAATCAGAACTGGGCCTGATGAATAAACTGGGCATTCCAGAACAAAAAGCAAGATGGGCCAAATTATGGATCGTGGTCCTGGAATGGGGCACTCAGAAGAAATGTGGGAGCCCTCTCGGGACCCTGATGTGGGGATGGATAGCTGCAGGCTGCGGAGAACGACACACATCCAATGTGCCATGCTCGGCAGGCACCTCTGAGCAGGGCACTGTTGTTGGCAACTGTCTGCCAAAAGGTTCGGTTGCTAAGCAACCTGCACACTGTTCTGGTGTTTTCGGAGTCCAATGGTGTTTCCAGTACGCATCCATCTATAATTTTACCCTTTCTGGGTGGTTGTCACATTCTACTGACTTGGGTTCCTCCTGAGTGTCCTTTCATCTGGCGTGACTGAATCAGGAAGAACCTGTTCACCTCCCTGTTGCCATCCCAACTGAGCTCAGAGGGGGACAGGCACGTGCATCGCAGCGGATGATGAAGTACACCCAGGATGCTCATGATAATGACACTCACACCCAGGACGAAGGGTTCTTCTCCCCCTGCCATGTGGGCCAATGGCCACAAAGGGAGGTGATGCCGTTTGGAGGGGTGATGCCGTGGGCACTGAAGCCAACCTGCCTGTGCTTAAAACTGGCCCGTGTTACGAATGAGCTGCACAACCCTGAGGAAAACACGATCCTCTCTGCCCCAGTTTCCTCATCCGTCAAATGACGATGATGGGTATCCGAGGGGAGCAGCGGTCAAGAGCTCAAACTAGCATTGCATTGCATGAATCTGCTGCACGAGGTCTCTTTGATGTTGACAAGCAGGGATATGACCATGTGGACAGCTAGGGCGCACCTGACCCAGGCCACGGCAGTTTCCATTGCCTCGCGTGCATGTGACAGTCGGGTGGGTCTACTAGAGTGACAGCTGAATAAGGAAGCCCAAAGAAGAACCCATATATTTGAATCGTGCTGCTGGCAAGGAAGACTGACAGGACCACGGATTGCCAAAAGAATCAACATATCTGTCTCAGAAGAGGGACAGTCAGAATGCTCTTTAGTGGCAAGGCTGGCAAGACTCCGAACAGGTTATCCGGAGATACCAGGGAGAAACCAGCCCCTGACAACGGACATCGTACTTGGTAAAACAGGGACCACCGGAGGGGGGAGACCCGGGATGCTGTGGACTGACACAGTGGCCGTTAACGATTGGCTCAGTCAGAAGAGAAATTGTAAGGCCAGCGCAGCGCTGAGCCCCCGTGGCGTAAGTGGTTGAGTGTGGGATTGCGACCCGCGGGCTTGGCGGTTCAAATCCAGCGGCAGCTCTCAGGAGCAGCACTGGGTAGCGCCCACGACCACCAGAGAGCAGTGATGCCCCCCCCCCCAAAACAAAACAAAACAAAACAAAAAGTACAGTGCACACCCGGGCGGTGGCAGAAAGGGTTGCTATGAGTTCCGGCCAACTTGGTGACCCTGACAGCAGCCACAACCTCGTGGCCTTGTTGTGAGGGCTTACTGTGCGAACTCTGGCTGGTCCGTAGGTAGTACGCATGTTACACTGCTTGGAGACACAAATCTTTCCGTTTTCAGGCTGCTCCCTCCAGGGGACCAACCTCGTCCCACCAAAGGCCTCTGAATGTCCACCTGAGGTATGCATGTCTCGGGGGTGGACACAAGAAACTGATTGGTGCCACAGCCATAAGCCCCCCGACAACAGTGTGAAGGAGGATGGGGAGAGGGAGGACTCAAGTTAGGAGACACCTTTAAAAGCTATTGCAACCATCACCTCTTCCTCCTCCTACACACACACACACACACACACACACACACACACATGCACGCGCACAGCATCAAGTTGATTTGGATGCACTGTCATCTTGTAGGATGGAGCAGAACTGCTGCACGTGCATGTGCGTGCGTGTGTGTGTGTGTGTGTGTGTGTGTTGGGGGGGGGGGTTGTCCAGAGGCTGTACATCTTTGAAGAAACAGGCTGCCACTTCTGTCTTTTGAGGGGCAGGTGGTGGGAAGAACTGCTTCCACATGCGTAGCAGTTGCTGGCTAAATTCCATTCCAGAGGGCTCTAAGATTGCGGTCCCTGGGTCTCTGCCTACTTTCAGTGGGGGACACAGTGTGTGTGTGTGTGTGTGTGTGTGTGTGTGTGTGTGTGTGTGTAGAATGCACACTTTCTGCAGTAAAAAGCTTCCCTTTGGTTCCTGTTCCCGGCCATTAGCCCCAGAACCAAAGGGCCCGCCTGTCCAAGAGAGCCCTCCGACCGCACAGTCCAGAGAAATGCCTTGGCTTCCCTGGACCATGTGATGAGACCGGCCCTGGCTGCATAACCCAGGATAAGCTAGCTAACCGCCAACTGATTAGTAGCCTGACCCTATCTGCAAAGTCCTGTCAAAGAGGCTTCTGGAATTTCATGGATAAAAATCCCATAATCTTTTAATGCCATTTCCCCCACCAACGTCCTGTAGCATCCTGGTTCTCACGGACGTTAGGGTGGGACATCCTGAGGGCTCCCTTTGGCTCACCCCAGCTTCTCTGCCTCGCCGCGGCAGCCAGCGCACTGTAACCAGGACAGGTGGGCCAAGAGCCAGCCGTTGGTGGTAAGGTGTTTGGGAGAGGCCAGCTGTTGTGGAGATTCTCAGGAAAGGGAGGTACATCAGGTGCTTGGAAGCCAGACCCAGAGAGGCCGGCCCTGGCCTTCCAAGAAGCTTTCAGAGGCGGCAGGGATACGCACACCCCTCCCATGTGCCCCACACCCTCACACCCCCAGGGGAGGATGACGTGTGCTGACCTGGGAGAGATGAAAATGACAAACAGGCCAACACACACAGGTTTCAATCTCCCCCAAGAAAAGTGTGCCCTACCAGAGTCAGGAACTGTGGGGCCTCGTGGGGTTTTGACACAGAAATGGACAATCCTACATTGAGGGCCTTCACACCCTACTGGTGTGCAGGTTATGAATTGGGCAATGACCTGCAAGGTCGATAGCTGGAAGCCCCCAGACGCTCCTAGGGAGAGAGAAGAAGGTTTCCACTCCTGTAGAGAGTTTGTCTCAGAGAGTTACAGGGGCTGCGCTGCCCTGTCCTCTAGGTCCGCTACAAGTCAGCAACCATTCCATGGCAGGGAGGAGTGTGTGTGTGTGTGTGTGTGTGTGTGTGCATTTCTTTTGAGAGGCTGTGCATACAATTCCAGCTGATGACAGCCGGCACACCTGGAAGGTGTGGTCTGGCCTCACACAGGGATTGAACTGGACCATCCCTGAACAACCATCTGTTGAGACCATGCCTGTCCATTCCCAGACACGCTCACTCAGAACCTACAGGTGTCCAAGCACCCTAAGTCTGTCATGATCGGCCCTGCCACATCTGTAGGAAGCCCCAGGGGGTCTTGTTAAAAGTAGGCTGAGTGAGCATCCCTGAGGTGGGCATGCGAATGCCCAGGAGGGGCTCGAGCTGGGATAAGCTGGTTCGAAGCCTCCATTCATGGTGGTAGGAACCACTCTCTTCTTTATACGTATGTGCTGATTTAGTTAATGTGAGCAATGCAAAGGAATTACCTTGGCACACACGCCCCCACCTCCCGTCCCTTATGTTTTCATAGGTAAAAAGTTAACAATCACTTCATGGTAAGAGGTAGGCTCCACTGGCATCCTGAGCCTGAGCCTGCCCCCGAAGTGGCAGTTCTGACATCAACACACAGACTTGAAATACTGCCCACCGATAATGCTTGATCCCGGCTGACAGCAGCATGACAGCACTGCTGGGAACCAGGCAGCCACGCCAGCTAGCCAGCGGCCAAGGTCCTCCCGGACTGGGCACGCCTTCTCGGGGAAAGGCCTCCATCCGCTGCCCAGCCATCATGCGGCATCTGCTACAATCATCATGAATCAGCGTCGGATTATCCAGCAACTGCCCTGCTTCTCCAGGGCCCAGGCTCTGCTCCTCCCTGATCCGGCCCTGGGGGACTGCACGGCAATAGAGTCCACAGACTCAGTGGTAGTCTAGCAGATATGAGGTTTTCTCATTTGCCACATACCCCCCACTGCAGCCCCCGGAGCTCAGGAGTGGAAAAGGGGTGTAGCCCCATCAGGCTGGCTGGAGAGCGTGTCATTCATTGTCTGAGCACGAGTACATCTAAGGCACATTCCCTCTCTGTCCCTGACTGCCGGGCAGTCCTGGTCTCCTGGAGCCAGGCGGCACCTGCCCCCTCCCAGCTCTCAAAGCTGTCTGCCTCTGGGTGACTTAGCACACCTGGATGGCAGTGAAGGGTTCGGGTCCAGTGGAGAGGACCCGCCTGGGAGGGGACAGGGACACAGACTGACGCTTCTTCCTCAAGTCACTCCCCACACCTCTCAGTCAAGGGCCTGGCACTGAAGGGCTGATGAGGACCTAGCTGTGGGTCGCAGGTGATGTGATCAAGCCTTTCCCAGCACCGTCTGGTCCCTGACTGCAGCACACTGCGAGCCATCCTCCCCAGACGCAGCCGCTTTTAACCCTGCTTCTCCTGGGTCAAGGAACTCTGGGTGGCACAAGGAGTTAAGCATTGGGCTGCTAACCTCATGTCTACTCTCACAACAAGTAACGGCCTCAGAACCCCACAGGGTCGCTATGACTCGGCAGAGACACACGACAGCAGTGAGGAGGGGGTCTCAGGTGTCCAGGGTGCAGCTTGGACTCAGTGCACTCAGCCCTGCCCCTGAGGAAGGACACTGGGCCTCGCTCTGATAATCCCATTAAGAGGTGCCCTGGTGGCATCGTGGTACCTCAGTGGGCTGTCATCAGCATCGGTCGGCAGTTTGAAACCACTAGGGGCTCCTCAGAAGACAGACTGGGCTTTCTGTCCCCATCAACAGGGATGGTCTCGGAACCCCAAGGGGCGGTCGCCCCCTATGAGTCAGTATGAACTCAATGGCGGCGAGTTTGGTTGGTTTAACAGTAACACTCAGTGCTGTCACCTGGGTGCGGTTGAGCGTTTGACTACAAGTCCAAGGGCTGATGGCTTGAACCAACCCAGGGCACCTAGGCACACAAGCCTCGTGATCTCCCTCCGAAGGCCACAGCCTATGCAAGTGGGACCTGCTTGTGGCCCGGCAAGGGGGTGGACACTTGCTAATAATGTAAGTATGGGCGTGGTTTATTTGTAGGAGACCCTCACATGGGGATTGGTGGGCTAGGCATCAATGGGCCATCCAGATGCAGAGATAGAGAGCTCACTCCTGTCAAGAAACAAGAACCAGTGACAATGAGCAACAAATTTCCCACTCCCCAGACCCCGTCAAGAGGGATGAGCAACAGAAACTCGGGTAAAGGGAGACAGCAGTAGGTGTAAGATATGAAAACAAAATTTTATAAATTTTATCAAGGGTTCATGAGGGTGGGAGGGAGGGGAAAAAGAAGAGCTGATAGCAAGGACTACTCAAATAGAATGTAAGTGTTTAGAATAGGATAAAGGAAAGATATGTATAAGTGTGATGTATGGAATGCTAACAGAGCTATAAGAGCCACCAATAAAATGATTTTTTAAAAAGAAAAGAAACAAGCCAACATCACTTAGCCCCTTCAAAATGCTAAGGGGCTCAGCTCAAGTTTTCCCAGCTAAGGGCTAACAAGAGCCTGAGTGGAAAGAGTTGGTTTCACAGGAGGTTGTGTTTTCTCTAAATCAGTCATTAGATGTACATTGGTACTTTGAAACCAAATAGTAACAGTGAACTATGTGCGGGGGCAATGGATTGTTAAGGTGGCTCTTCTGGCCAGTCTCCCACCAAACAAACCTTTCCTTGCCAAGGTCTGGTAAGAACGTGGGGAAAGATACTCATAGGATTCATCTGTGAGACACTGTAAACAGGATTCCCTGGAGTGGCATCCTGCAGTGTGCAAAATGAGCCCTCTGAGAAACAGGAGGAGGGAGGAACTCGTTATCCGTAAGAGCCAGGATGGACCGGAGATGCCTGCGCGCTAAGCCTCCTGGATCCTGCAGCTATGCCAAGAGGAGCGGCTGCAGAAGCAGGAGCCAGGGCATGCAGCAGAGTGGTCAACTTCGCCTACCCACAGAGCAAGGAAAGCTCAGTGCATGTGACCCCGAGCCTGGCTTTCGGAGTAGGATGCCTTTAGGCACTTAATTGGGAGAGTTGGGCTTGCTGACTCGGGGAAGGGGAGCTGAGTGCCTCTACATTCACTGGAGTGAGGTGCTTCAGGGCACTTAATTCAGGGAGCTGGGTTTGCTGGCCCGCCATGCTGAATGACTCCCGATTGAGGCTTGTAGCAGAGTGGTGGGCCCTTTGGACATTTGTTAGCAGACTTGGCAAAACTTGGTAATGCAACCTGATAAACAACTCAGCTTTGAGCCTTTCTCACAGACTTTGTGAACTTCCTTAGTAAACCCTTTAATCATGAATTTTGTGGACTCCGTGTAACCAGTGCAATGAAAAATACAGCCCAGAGAAGTAAAACAGACAACACGAATTCAGACGTTACAATGAGCCCCACAGAAATAGCGTTCACACACACGGAATCCAAAGGGGGCTTTCTAAAAAGTCTATAGCCAAGTGGAATTAAAAGGCAATGGCAAAACATAATAATAATGAATAAATAAATAAGTCAATGGCAAGAAGATAAAAAAATTAAATTAAAAAATTGCTTTAAGGCAACGGCATTTTCCCACAGGCTTCCGAAGGCACCTGTACACAGCTTAAAGCAGTGGTTCTCAACCTTCCTAATGCCTTGACACTTTCATACAGTTCCTCATGTTGTAGTGACCCCTAACCATAAAATTATTTTTATTACTACTTCATAGCTGTAATTTTGCTACTGCTATAAATCGTCGTGTAAATATCTGATATGCAGGATGTATTTTCATTGTTACAAACTGAACATAACTAAAGTATAGCGGTTAATCACAAACATATGCAATTATATATTGTAAAATATTTATTTCTAATTGCAAATCAATGAACTTTTGTCTTGAAGCATGGTGTAAAATGGGTAACAGTCTTCGGCTGAGTATTCATAGGTGGGTGTATCTGCATATGGGTGGGCCTGCCTGGAGACAGATAGAAGAGTGATGTCTCAGGTGTTCTCTGATGGTCTTAGGCGACCCCTGTGAAAGGGTCATTAGGTCCACAAAGAGGTCACAACCCACAGGTTGAGAACTGCTGGCCTAAAGCAAAGAGATCCACATCACAAGCCTCTAGGACCTCAGAGGTTCTCAGAGCATCCCCTCGCCTTCTCTGCTCGATGGTGCCCTTTATGCTGCCCTTTCTCTCCTTTGCCCACCAGTCACCTCTCTCTCGGGGTAGCAGGCTTCCTGGCAGGGACACTGCTCACAAGGAAATGACACCCACACTCCCCTGAGAACGTGCTAACACATGACCACACCCCCACCCCGGTACCCAGGGGCTGCGGGCATGCAGAGCAGCTTAGGGGAATACCCTGAAAAGCACAGAGCTTTCTAGAAAGAACCCAAACTGCCCTGTCCCCAGGCTTTGTCTGAGTTCCCCCTTGCACAGGTGGGTTATTTGAGCGGAACTGCATGTTCAGTGGAACCAAGCTTCGTTGTGACGTCGCCCCCCCCCCGCCCCCCGCCCCCGTGCGTGGGGCCCCCTGCTGAGTTGACTGTCAGCACACTCAGGCTGCTCTGCAGACGCCCAGACCTTGTCCGAGATGGGCACCCACATTGGTGGCAGGGGTCTTTGGGGGCTGATATGCCCTGCTCTGTGGAACACATACCCAAGCAGCTGTGATCAGAGTGAATTTTATTAGTGCCAGTCACTTGGCATTTCTGAACAGGAGCCTAAATATCGCTGCCAGCCTGTCTGGTCTCTGAGGCAAGGAGGGGAGGAGGGAGGAAGAGGGTGCACCAAGCTGGCAATGGAGAAGGAGGCCCTCACCTTAAGAAAGTGGTGGCGCAGTGGTTCAAGTATGTGGCTACAAGCCCAGAGGTTGAGTCTATTCCAACCAACTGAGGGAGAAAGTCCCCTTCTGTTAAGATGTACAGCCCGGAAACTCCAAGAGTGGTTCTCCTCTGTCCGACGGGGTTGCTCTGAGTCAGAATCGACCCCACAGCGCTGGGTTTGGGGAATGAGAAGTGCAGACACCGTGTTGATTTCGGGTCCACACGTGCTTTCAGGGACGGGCCCCTGCCCCTGCAGAGGCAGGCCTGCCCCCACAGTGCCCACAGCAGAGACGATGGCAGGAACCGACGTGCATGGCGTCAGCTCTTCCTGCAGGCGGGGCCCATTTCTGGGAAGGCCCTTTATCTGTGCCCCGGCAGCTCCCCTTGGGGCTTCTTGGGACCCAGAGGCACTGCGGAATGAATGGGTGACAAAGAGCGGGCACATTCCTCCCAGTCAACAAGGGGCACGGGGTTTGATGGGCCTCTACCAAAACAAAGACACTTTTTCTAAAAAGAATGGAACAGCGATCCCCTGCCCAGATAAAGTGATCGAGAACATTTTCCTGGTCAGCAGAGCTTCTGAAAGGTCACAGCAGCAGCCAAGGAAGTCCTGGCCAAGCGAGCGAGCAGGCGAGTGGGATTCCTCTCTGTGAGCCCCCACACCACAGGTACCGTGGGAGTCATCTGCAGGTATTCCCATTCCCCTCGTTTTGCTCCGGAATGTCCCTCTTCTGATCCAGAACGCAAGCCTGATCCCACGTCCCAGTGAGCTGCCACCTCCTCCGTCTTCTTCGCCCAGGCTGGTTCTTCCACGTCCCTTTGTTTTACAGGATCGTGTGCCTTGCTTAATGGCCACTGACCAGTTATGTTCCACCATGTCCTCCCCCCTAAGGGCTAGGCACTTCTGGCAAGAAAGCTACAAGGTGACAGCTGATCCAAGGCGGGGGTTGAGAACATACAAGGCCAGTCTGGAATCAGAACAAACATGGAGGGACATTAAAGGGACACAGAAGGGCTCCAAGTCATGATCAAGGTACTAAAACAAGGACCCCCTAAGTCTTCATCGCCACCACCACCACCCCCACCTGTCCCAGGCGCATAGCAGGTGACGAGGTGGGCTACTCACTGCAAGGTCAGCAGTTTGAAACCATCAAACTCTCCTCAGGAGAAGAACGAGGTTTCCCAAGCCCATCAAAAGTGAACCAAGGCAGTTCCCCTCTGTTGTATGTGACCACAAGTGACTCAATGGCAGAGTTTGCTTTGGGGTTGGTACCCGGGGGAAAGGACCCGAGTGGGTCAGTGTGTAAGTGTTCACTTGCCAGCTGAAAGGTCTGTGGTTCAAATCCACCAGCAGCTTCAGGCACTTGGGGGCTGGGGGGATCCAATAATCTGCTCCCATGTGGATTTCCGCTCAACAAGTGGATGGGGCATTCTGCTGGCCCATGACCAGATGGGGTTGCTTTAATAGCAAGCAACCTGACAGTAACGGGTTTGGGTTTGGGAGGGTGGGGGTGGGGTTGTAAAGTATCTCACAACTAGTGTCATATAATGTGGGGTGCCACTATAGTTAGGCGCGTCTGCTAATGAAGAAGTCGACCCACCAGCCACTTGGAAGAAGAGTCATGGAGGTTCCCCACCCTGAAACCCCGACTCTGCTCTGGGGGGCTGCTGTGGACCAGAGCTAGCTGGAGGGCAGCGGGTCTGGATTAGGTGTGGAAGGGAGAGCCTAGCATGACGGCTCTTGCCGTAGGTATCCTGCAGGCTCGGTGGATCCTCTGGATCAGCGGCCAGATGGGAGCTCGTGGCAGCTGGCTGGGGGCTGAGGAAAGCCCCGGGCAGGACCTGGCCCAGCCGCCATGCTCCCACGGCAACCTCACTTCCCCTTGTCAGCACTGTTCAGGGGGCTCAGGTGCTGGCTCTTACACCTGGGGCTGGGGGTCTGAGGAAATCCCAGAGCCACCCTCCTAGCACGAAGGTGGAGGATGGAGGCTGCGGGGAGGGGGCCGGAGGGCGCAGTGCCTGCCGCTCACAGCACTGGGAGGGGTGGGCTTCTCTCAGGCAGGGGGACAGCAGATGGGAGGTGGGACTGCAACCAGGAGGCAAGGTGGCGAGCTTGGAAGCCAGCCTGGAGCTCACTCGGGTCAGGGAATGAGACCGGCAGAAAGAAAGCCGATTCTGTGTGTTGTTCAGGTCCAAGCGGGCAACCTACCGCAAACCCAGGGCCTACCCTGTGGGGAACGTACAGCCGTGAAAAGGCAGAGAGGCCGTTGGCTGCCCCCAGCTCAGGGCTCAGGTAGAGGTAGTGGGATGGGGCAGGGGGCTCATTGTGTATCTTCTCAGGGACAGCAGCAGTGAACATGAGCAAGGATGTGAAGGGGATGGAGTGTTCCTGTGCCTGAGCCCACTGATGCAGCCACTGTGGCTCCCCATCTCGTTAAGGGCCTTGGCATCTTTCGGGCTTGACCACTTTGACAGCGACGTGAGCCACTGTCTTGCTGCGCACTCTGCACTTCTGCTGCTTCTCTCGAGCAGCCAGACAAGCACCCAGAGAATGACCGACAAGGCAGCAGGCCGGGGCACCCAAGAGGGCTGGTACTCACACTTCATTAGTCAGTGAGCCTCCCACTCACACATACCGGCCTCAAGTAAAAGAAAACGGAAAACGGCAAAGCAACCCTGACGTTAGGCAAAAGCACCGCGCAGTCCTCGTGTGTGCTCCGAACGCCTTCGCAGGGAGATCCCCACCTTCGTCGTGCTGCCAAGGTGACTTCACAGCATCCGGTGTCCCGTGGGACTGCCGGGAGGCATGGGGACAACCTGGAGCATGTGGCTCGCCAAGAAAAGGGTGCACTTTTGCCGCTGCATCAGTAGTACCAGCGTGGCTACCAGCGTCAGCAGAAGTCTCTGATGACTGCCTCGGTCCCTCTCCCAACCCAGCAGCACAGGAGAGGACCACACATGTATTACAACTTGTACAGCTGGGCCCAAGGCAGCAGGGAGGCTGGCCGGCAGCATGGACACATGGTGGAAGACGTCACCACTGGCATCTTAAAGGGGAGAGAGCCCAATGGATCCGGAACTGGAAGTTGGAGTTTCTAATCTGCAATGCACCACCAGCAAGCTGGGGGTCTCAGGCCGCATGTCCTCCACCTCAGCCCCAGGGCTGCTCAGTTCCCTCATCTATATAATGGAGGGTGGGGTGAGGAACAGGCTGGGGGGGGGATGGGGGGGCGGAGGGGCCTTCCCAGAAAGCACAGTGCCTTCCCTCGTTACAGCAAAGCCAAGAGGCAGCATGTGGTAAACACGCACAGAATAAGAGGCAGGAGAAAGGTAACAGTCCTACCCAGCAGGCAGGCAGGGCACCCACAGCTTCCCACAGCACAGAGGAGGGGCAGTGGGGGCGCTCTGGGCCTGGCAGCCAACTTTTCAGTTTCAATGCAGTGCCCCGAAGTGCATTTCGTTTACTCAAAGATGCATTCTCCATGTTCTCATCGAGGGACCCAAAGAGAGAGAAAGGTGGGAATACAGAACACTGACAATCATTTGGGGGGGCGGGGGGGGTTGCGTGGAGAAAATGGAAGGGGGAGGGTAATGTCGGAAACTTTTTCTGCGGCTTTAGCAACACCCACCCATGGAGAGAGAATATTCTGCACACAAAGTCAATGCCCCGCACACACTCTCACGACCACAGCCTCCTGCATGCCACGGCATGCGGTGCTCCACGAGGTGCTCTGTGGCTGGTGTCTGGGGAGCAGAATGCCAGGCCTTTCTTCTGAGGCACCTCCAGGCGATCCTCCTAGGATTTCTGACCATCCCTCTCCCGGCTTTTTGGCCCCTGGTTAACCATAGTCACTGCCCACAGCGATGTCCTCAGAGGCTGCTTCTGGGTACAAAGTTGGGGGGAAAGTGACTCAGAAAGGCTTGCCTCTCCAGGGTCGGGGCTTGGCGTGCACTAGCCTGGCACAGGACCCACAGTGACAGGGATGAGCAGCCCCTTGTCTGAGGGGGAGGCAGAGCCCTCCTCTGCACGTGTCCTCGTGATTCAACCCTCACTGAACTTCAGCGTCACCAAAGAAATTCAATTCCAGGTCCAACACATTGGACACTGGAGCCTCATGGTTACACCACACTGCAGGGACAGAGTACGGACAACAAGTGGGCCCTTTGTGGATACGTTTGCAGAGTCTGGAGAGGGCCAGAGGGCACCAGCCCCTGGGAGGGACCTTCACATGCCCACCTTGTGGTGGGAGATGAGTGCCAGGTGGGCCTCCCGTTGGGAAGGCAAGTGCCCCTTTCAAAGGCCAGAGAGAGCAAGGAGGGAGGAAGATCCAGAGAAGTGAGAGATGCCACCAGGAAAGACGTCCAGTGGGTTAAAAAGGCATGTTCCCCACAGTCTCCAGGGGCTGGTTTCCCAGGAGGAGAAGGCTAAACTCAGCAAGCACCCAAATACCAGCCTCCACAGCCCAGAGACCAGGAGGACAGGATGGTGCCCGGTGCCCCCTGCCACCTGCTCTGCCAAGCATGGGAGGAAACTGTGGGGAAATACTCACAATTGGTGGGGTAGAAGCAGCCCCTGAGGTGACGGCCTTCATGCCTGGAAATGAACCCGACCCCTGGGCTCCGCGTCCAGGCAAACAGTCGGTGGGATTGGGAGGGGAACCCTGCTTCATCAGTTGCCCTGGTGGGTCTCTGTGAAGCACTGACATCCCAACCTCTCCCAGAGGAAAATACACACACGCACACCCCGTGTTCATGGGATACTCACAGACCACTGGCCACTCAGGTCCTGGAAAGCTTTCAGTTGATAAATGCTGGCTCCTCTCAGAGGAGGAGACGGAGCCCTGGTGGCCTCGTGGTTACTCGTTGGGCTGGGATTCCCAAGATGTGCAGTTTGAAACCACCAACAGCTCCAGAGGAGAGAGACAGAGCTTTCTGGTCCCATAAAGAGGGACAGTCTCGGGAACTCACAGGTGCAGTACTACCTTGTCCTATAGGGGTCGCTCGGAGTGTGCTTGATCTTGCTTGGTTTGGAAGAGCCGGCTCATAGTGTAATAAGGGAAAGAGCCAAGTGGTGTAGTGGGGTGAGAGTGTGGGTCTGAAGCTTCTGAGCCGCCCACCAGGTGGAAAGGCAGCACTGATGGGCTTCTTCCCCCTGTGGGCATGAAGGAAAGACTTCCGGGGTGGGGCGTCCAGGTGGATGGAAGACTGTGATCAGCAGGTCCAGGGAAGTGACAGGACGCCAGTTTCCCAAGCACCTCGAGAAGGAAGACAAGCCAAGAAAGCAAGAACCGCACCCCGAGCTGTGGTGCCAGAAGCTCAGAAGGAGCCAGCTCCGCTTACCCGCTCGCTCCGAACCCTGAGACAGCACCTCCTGGTCCAGGAAAGGCCCGTCTTCACATCTCTGCCGAGGGCTGAAGTGCCGCAGCCCTTCTCGGGGTCCAAGGCCTGTGGCTGCCTGGAAACAGGACTCTGAGAATACACAAGACAAAGGCAGGGCGTTAACACGCGTGCTGCCATCCAGCAGGCTTGGTAAAGACGCTTCCTTCCCTTACGAAGTACGTGCTGACATTTACTGAGCAAGTGTTATGTGCTAGTCACTCCGAGGGAGAAAGACAGGAACAGTTGTCCTAGGAACCTCCCAGGGGCAATTCTTCGCTGTCCTTTAGTGTCGCTACAAGTGCGCTCGACTGCAGCGAGTCTCCGGCTCCTTATGCCAGGCAGCCGCTGAAAAGGAGCCCTGGTAATGCTCCATTAAGCCTTGGCTGCCAAGCAGAAGGGCAGCAGTTCAAACACTGCTTCCGCTCTGTGGGAGGCAGTCTGCTTCCTTAACGATGATTTACAGCCTAGATAAGACCCTGAGGAACAGTAGTGGGAGTAGTGAGATCATGAGGGTAGGGGCATGGAGGGGGCTGAGAGTGGAGGAAGGGGGAACCC
>PVJH01026217.1:0-30385 GCA_004026705.1 Nesogale talazaci | reverse complement strand
TTTGATATGACAAAATGATAATTTATAAATTATCAAGGATTCATGAGGGAGGGGGAGCAGGGAGAGAGGGGAAAAGATGAGGAGTTAATACCAAGAGCTTAAGTAGAAAGAAAATGTTTTGAGAATGATGGCAACAAATGTACAAATGTGCTTTGCATACAACGGGTGGATGTAGGGATTGTGGTAAAATGATTTTTTTTAAAGTTGGTTGGGAAAGCCAGTTTCAATGCTCTTCAGAACTTTAAAAGTCAGTGGGACATTACGTCTTCAATGTTGGTGGAAGCATCCCATATGTAGCTGAATTCAGCTCCTCTCAATCTGGCAGAGAAAAGGCAGACCTTGGTTCTGAGTGGCTCAAGTCCCAGGAAACTCAACGTGTGTCTACAGGCCATTTTCAGGTGATTTTGTACGTCATGCTATAGGTGGCATATGTCTGGTAACAGAAGAAGTTTGTTGCCTATCTATCCTTGATAGAGACTAAGCAAATTAAACAAAAGGTTCTTGATAGAGGCATTGTACTTGAATATGGAGAAAAGGTGTGCCCAGGATTGACCTACTTTTAAAAAAGAACAAGGCCTTGGACTGTAATAATTTGCAGTGTTTATTCCATTTAAAAATGAATGAGCTAAGGATACTCTTCTTTGATTTCATTCTGCTTCTTGAATTTTCTTTCTTGATAACCTTTGCTATTTATTTCCCCCCCCCAATCTTATGTTGTACCATTATCTATAATTTTCTGGGAGTTCATATTTGTTGTACCTCTTCCCCCACTTCCAATACAAATGATATGCTCTTTATTTCCCATCTTTTTCTTTCCTTGTTTTAATTTAGATATTTTCCCCTAACCTATCTCCCATGCATTTATCCTTTCTTCTGCTAGATAGAATTCACTATCAATTCATCTATTCAGTTTTACACTATCTACTATATTTTTTTAATTTTTTTTTCACTTTTTTCTTAATTTTATTGAGGGCTCTTACAGCTACTAAAACATTCAGTACATCATTTGTATCAAGCACATTTGCACACATATTTCCATATACATTTCCCAATATTTTCCACTTGAGCCCTTGGTACAAGTTCCTCTTTAAAAAAAAAAATCTCCCGTTTCTTCTCCCCCCTTTTTTTAAATGAATTATTTTATTTTATTGGGGGGGGGGGGCCTGTACAACTCCCATCACAATCCCTAACAAATTCAGTTGTATTAAGGCCACTTTTACACACCCATTGCCATCTTCACTCTCAAAACATTCTCCCTCCCTCCAGGCCCCCATTATCAGCTCCCTATATTATATATCTACTTTATTTTTACAAAGAGAACATAATACTGTTTAAATTCCTCACCTTGTCTTCATTTTTTATAACACATGAAATAACATACATTTTAAAGTCTATGTCTGCTCACTCTAATATCTCAATCAGCTTAGAATCTGTTTCTTTTTTTAAAAAAACTTTTTTTTTTTTGGACATCACAGCCCTCTGGTGGTGGGAGTAGGAGGCCCAGCCTTGCTGGAATCTGTTTCTATTGTCTATTCCCGCCCCCCCACCCCCAACCCCCGCCCTTATTTTCAGACCTTTAATTCTACCTCCTGAAATGTCTGGATATTTTTGCTTAATGTCAACCAATGTGTAAGAAAACTGGGGAGCCTTTGGAGGATATTATCTCCTGGTTATCCAAGTAGACGGTAGATTCTCTCAGAGATTGCTGTACAGTTTAAAGTTTGGTTTTGTGACAGGCAGGCTTGTTCCACATTAACTTTATTTCTAAGAGTATTGATTGAAAATTTGAAATGCTTACTGTGGCAGTCATGTACTTATGTTAATTTTATAATTGAAATGTAGGGGTGGAGTCTGGCCTGTTAATCAGGAGAAAAACCACTGAGTAGCTGATGAGGCCTCTGTGTAGGCATGGCTTTCACCTGAGACTCCTGGGAAATCTCGCGGAATTTCCCTCGTGAAGATGAGAAGTTATCTTCCCCAGTTGTTGGGAGTTAGTTTCAGAGATGGTTAACCACAAGCAACACAAGATGTAGCCTCTGAGAAGCTGGAGGAGCCAGCAGAGAGACCGCACGGCTTTGCCCTGATGAAGACAGACCTCTGAAGCTGGAGTGGCATGCTGTTGATGGACCTGAGCCCTGAAAGCGAGGAGCCATGGGGAGACCCCTGCCAGCACCAGAATTCTGCACCCACTGACCTGTGACTTCCTGAGTCGGAAGCAGATTTTATAGACTGACTTCAGGCATATGGGTTAATATTGGACTTATGACTTTGCACTGGACTGGGTTGGGATGCCTTCTTAGGATCACATTTCTTTTGTATATAAACCCTTTCCTTATACCTATATGCGTGTCTCTGAAATTTGTTCCTCTAGTCTACCCGAACTAACTCACTTACTACGAGCTTTCCTTCTTGAAGAGCCCTGATTTGCAATTTTTCTTTCCTCCTTGTATATTTTTATAGCTTAGAATTCAACAATTCCTTTAAGCACCAACATCAGAGAGAATATCAGGCTAGTTTTCTGGTTATTCCTTTTCTTGATAACTTTGTTCTTTGAGTCTCATGTCTGTAATAACCTTAAATTCTAATTATTATCTTCCCAGCCATACTTCTGGCTTCTCTCTCTCTCTCTCTCTCTCTCTCTCTCTCTCTCTCTCTCTCTCTCTTGCTCTCTCTCTCTTCTTCTCTCATAAATTATTTTATTGTGGGATCTTCCATACCGCTATTATAACAACCCATACATCCATTATATCCAGCATATTTGTATATATGTTGCTATCATCATTTTCAAAACATTTGCTTTCTCCTTGAACCCTTGATATAAGCTCCTCTTTTTTTTCTCTTCCCTCATCTCTCCCCACCCTACAGCCCTCCCCCCTCCTCTCATGATATCACTGCTCTCATTACTGTCCTTGGGGGTTGGGGTGGTAATGTGCTTATGTTAATTTCATGGTTGAGATGTAGGGGTGGAGTCTAGCCTGTTAATCTGGAGATAGCCATTGAATAGCCAATGAGGCCTCTGTGTGGGCATGACTTTCTCCTGAGACTTCTGGGAAATCTCACGATGGTTCCCTTGTGAAGATGAGAAGCTATCTCCCTGGTTGTTGGGAGTTAGTTTCAGAGATGATGAATCATGGACAAGACACGATGGCAGTGTCTGAGGAGCTGGAGGAGAAGCCACACAGTTTTACCCTGATGAAACCAGACCTCTGAAGCTGGAGAGACCATGCGGGGACCCCTGCCAGCGATGAGTTGCTTCTGCCACTACTGGATTTTGTTGATGGACCCTGAACCCTGGAAGGGAGGAGTCACGGGGAGCCCCCTGTCAGCACTGGGATTCTGCACCCACTCTCTGTGACTTTGTGAGTCAGAAGGAGACATTATAGATGGTATTGGGCATATGAGCTAATATTGGACTTATGACTTTGAACTGGACTGGGTTGGGATGCTTTCTCAGTGTTCTATTCCTTTAGTGTATAAACCATTCCCTTACATGTATATACATGTCTATGGATTTGTTCCTCTAGTCTACCCAGACTAACACAGGGGTTTATGTGTCCTGGATTCCATGTGTCTAGAACTCTTATCTGTACTCGTGTACATGCTCCAGTCTACCTGGGTTTGTAAGGTAGAACTGGGGTCATGATAATGGCAGGGAGGTAGCATTTGAGAACTAGAGGAATGTAATGCATTTTGATGGTTCTATCCTGCACCCTGGCTATCTCATCCCTTCCTTGTAACCCTTCTGTGAAGGAATGCCCAATTGTCTACAGATAGATTTTGCATGTCCACTCCAACTCCACTTGTTTTCATCAATATTATTGTTTTGGGTCTTCTTATACCTGATCCTTATGATTGCAGAAGTTGGTGTGTTTCTTCCATGTGTGCTTTTTTGCTTCCCTGCTAAATGGCTGCTTGTTTGACTTCAAATATTGAAGACCCCAGCTGCTGTGTCCTGTAATAGCCAGGTACCATCAGCTTTCTTCACATTTGCTTATGTACTCATTTTATCTTCCGCGATCAAGTTGGGAAAGTAAGTATCACAGAATGCCAGATTATTAAAACAAGGAGAGGGCTGAGCCCTGGTGGCATAAGTGGTTGAGTACGGGACTGTGGCCCACAGGCTTGGTGGTTCAAATCCAGCGGGGGCTCTCAGGAGGAGCACTGGGTAGTGCCCACGACCACCAGAGGCAGTGATACCAAAAAAAAAAAAAAAGGAGTACTTGAGTAGAAGTCCAATGCTCATCTGCTTCCTTAATACTTAACATCTAAATAATGTACATAGGCCTATTTTCCTATTGTTACATATGAACATATATGTATCTCTATAAATCTCTTTGGCCTCCTAGTTCTTTCCTCTGTAACCTTTTGGTTTCCACTTATCCCACTATCATCTTTGACCTTCCTTGGGCCCTTAGTAATTCTTCTTGAATGCATTGTCTGACTCCTTTCTATGCATTTATTTTCTTTCCTGGATTTTGGATCTTCAAACCCAGGCTTCTCTGTTTGCTTTTGATGTCTTCAAATAGCTAGTTTTTTTGCTTTGTTTCATTCCTTGTTTCCATAATTACTTCCAACCCAAACAAACTCACTGCCATCGAATTGCCCTCTAGGGAAGGCTAGAACTGTCCCTGTGGGATTATAACCCTGTGGAACAGAAAGCTTTGTCTTTCTCCAGAAGAGCTTCTGGGGGTTTTGAACTGCTGACCTTGAGGCTCACAGCCCAATGCATAACCACTTTGCCACCAGTAACGGGTTGGCTGCTGCAAGCTGTTGCATCATAGCCAGTTTCTGGGTGACATGGGTTGGGCATGGTTCTAGAATGGAAACCCCATTGCACCCAAGCTTGGGAAGGACCGGCTGCAAAACCAGATCATTCTAGATTTTGATGAGTTCTGTTTTCACCTCATTAGTTCAAGATATTTTAAAATCTTCTTTGAGATTTTTTTAATCCGTGTGTTATTTAAAAGTACACTACTTGATCACCAATTATTTTGAGAGTTTCTAACTATCCCTGTGTTAGTAACTTCTAGTTTGATCACCCTGTGGTCTGAGAGCATACTTGATATGCTTTCCATTCTCGCAAATGTGCCGAGGCACCTTCTGGCACAGACGGTGAACTCATCTCTATCCCAGTGAGTGGTCTACGTGAGCTTGAGACAATGTGTGCTCCACTGTTGGCTGATCTTCACCGTGAGACACACATGGGGCTCCTAGAAGGGCAAGACTTATCAAAGTGTGGACGTCCCCTTAAAGCCAGGCTTTCAGAAGGATTTCTCTCTCAAGGGATTCTGGTTTCAGTCTCCAGTAGCGATTGATTGCTTAATTATTCTTACCATTGTCCAGCCTCTAGGAAAAATTTAGGCGATCAATGAATTATCTATATTTGTCTGAATCTCCAGTTTGGGGAATGGTGACCTTGCTTCTATGATGTGTTTAAGAAGAGTTGCTGGTTTTCGATTTTTAATTTTTTTTCTTCTTATACATATGGTAGTAATGACTTATAAACTCCATACTTGTCAGAGCAGACATCAGAATCTATATTGTAAATGCACATTAATTATCAATAAAATTGAAGATGATTTTGCAAGCAAAGACTTATTTTACAATGTAAATAATCCTTAATTCTATATTGACCAATTTTTAAAAATAACTTTTAAAAAATTTCCTAAAGCACTTCCTTAAAGAAATTAAAAATTTTCTTAAATAGACTACAATTTGCACAATACTCAAAATACTCCATTTGCTTTTTAGTAATGTTCAGTATCATAAGTGAATATAGGAACACTAGAAAAATATTCTATTAAATAATCTTTTACCAAGGTTGATGTTTTTGCAAAATAAAAAGTTATCCTAAAATATACTCCTTTAATTTTCAGATTATACTACTGCATGTTAAACACCATTTCTGAAGATTACCAATATGTTTTCTTTATTATATCATAGATTGTCCACCAGTATAAATAGATTAATGATTTGAATATCAAGTAAATGTAACTTAAAAGAGCTTAAAACTTAAAATATGGCTTCGGATCCTGACCTAGATGATCAGGTCCTGCAGCTGCAGCAATTCCCTAGATATGAGATGTGTCCCTCTTACAGGATCTGTATAGCTTCCTAGATGCTCTTAAACAGGCCGCTCCACATTTCCAGGGTATCTCTTGTTCCCCTTTACAAACCTGTGGGGTCATACCGATTCATGTTGCCTCTTGCCCTCAGCAAATGGCGTCCTCTTTCAGAAGGAAAGACACCACCAGATGTAGGTCCCACAAATGCCTGTTCCTAGGTGAACAAACTAGATGGTGTCAATCCCCAGTCTTTCATCTTCCCCTCCTTTGCTGGCGACTGGTCTGCATTTACAAACTATACCAGGGATTCCGACTTGTTTTCCCATCTTCTTTAGGAAACTTCTTTCACCTATTAGGCTTGTTTGCCTCTTATGACTTCTTTTTTTTTTAACCCCCTTAAAAAAATAAATCATGTTATAGGGGACTCTTACAGCTCTTATAATAATCCCTACATCTATTGCCTCAAGACATTTGTACACATGTAAATATTTTCTTTTTACTTGAGCCCCTCCTATCCCACCCTTCCAATCTCTTGATGTCATGATAAATTATAAATTATTATTTTTATAATAATCTTTTTTTATAATAATCTTACATTGTTAGCTTTCTCCCTTCACCCACATTTCTGTTGTTTGTGGGGTGGGGGTATTATATACCACTATAATTGGTTCCCCCTTTCTCCCCACCACTGTCCCCGTACCCTCATGGTATCGCTATTCCCATTATTATTGTTCACGAAGGGTTTATCTGTCCTGGATTCCATGTGTTGAGAGTTCTTATTTGTACCCATGTACATGCTCCAGTATAGTCAGATTTGTAAGCTAGAAATAGTGTCATGGTAGTTGCGGGGAGAAAGCATTAAAGAACTAGAGAATGTTGTTTGTCTCATCAGTGCTATACAGCACCCTGGTGACTCGTCCCTTCCTTGTGACTCTTCTGTGAAGGGATGTCCAATTGTGCAATGGTCTTTGGGTCTTCACTTGACCCCCGTCATTTGCCGTGATATGATTGTTTTGGGTCTTCTGACTCTTATAATTCCAGAAGTCACCCTGGTCTGCTGTTCAATTCCAGAACCATTCATGATGGAGGATGGACCCACTGATGATGGAGGGTATGGGTGGAACACAAGGTGGAGCACTCTATTACTCGCCAACAGAAAGGCTGACAGCTCAAACACCACCCTGGCGTGCCTCAGAAGACATGCATGGCAGCCTGCTATAAAAGGCCACCCACTGCACTGAACACCCTATGGAATACCTCAATGCATACAGGGGGTCTCTGGGACTCAGAATCAACTCGGGGACAACCAACAACAATAATCCACTAGTGGGTTATGAAATTAATTAGTGGTTTCATCAAGGCACAGTCTTTTTGCAAATTAAATACAGTGGAATCAACACTATCAGAATGCAACCTGTTTATTCTAACCAGGAGCTGTCCATATTGTAGCAAATATTGCTTACAGTTAGCTTGAGTGACAGCCGGAGGCAGAGGTGTTATGAATATATTCACTCGTTGGGAATTGGCCATGTGTTCTTTTCACTGGGTCTCATTTGACCTTCTGGATTTCACCATAATTGCACCAAAAGAATGAATGCTTTGCAGTTTAATTATGTTAACATAATTTACACCTAATTAAAAAGTGAAGTTTTGGGGGAGGGGGTGATTATCTACCATTGGCAAAAGCAGTAAGACTGCCCACCAAGATTTGGTTATAAGGCAACAGCTTTCAGTGTATTTCTTGTATCAGGTAAAATTAATAGGCATTTCTGGAATATGTGCTAATAGTACATTGTAATTGAACTTGGACAAATTACCCATTAAATAGTTTATCCTGTTATTAGAAGCAATGAGAGTGAATGTGTGAAAAATATAACAGCAGCTTCTGATTTAGCAGCCAGATCTACACAAAGTGAATAGTGATAATAAATGTTTATTTCCAATAAACATATTTTTATTAGAAATGAAATCCGAAGGGGGGGGGAATGCACATAATTTAACAAACTTTAAGAATAACTTGTCAGATACTTAAAATCCATTCAACATGTTATATGCATTTTTTCAAATGACTTTATTATCACCACTCTACAACCCACCCTAAACCCTAAGAAATATAGTAAGCGATACCTTTTTATATTTTCTAAAATAGAAAGGACTCAAAGTTTCCAATACTATTTCCAAGTTATTTTATGTCACTGACTGACATATGTGTTGGACAAAAGAGAAAATGACTTAAATAGTTATAAATAAAAGCATTCTTTCTGGAATTGATAATAAATTATCTAAGAAATATAAAGTTATACACACACATGAAAACACACCAAACAAATTAGTCTGCAGATTATACAAAATACATTTGGCAGTTATTGCACAGATATGGCAGACATAGGTTTCTTGATTCAACTTGATGACAACACCTATATTTCACAATGCTCTCATTTTCATGCCAAATATCAATGAGAGCAGCCACTTGCCTACCAGTTTGTCATACTGTGGTGACTTGTGGGTTTCTTTGACACTGGCAGCCGTGTCACACTAATCATTTGAAATACCACCAGGGTCACCCAAAGTGAACACATTTCAACAGAACTTCCAGTCTACGAGGAAACAATGAAGAAGGACTGGGCTGATCCTTTCAGAGGAATTAACCACTGAACAAATTTATGGACATAATCAAGCATCACCAGATACTGAAAATCCCATGAAAAGAAATAGAGCATGGCCAGAGACAGTGCCGAGAGATGAGCCCACAGGTGGAAAGGCCCTCAGAGGACAACTGTGGAAGCGCTGCCTTCTCAATGTAGAATCAACCCTAATCATGTGAATGGCGTAAAACCTTCCAGAGTAAAGTCTTCAGGACCTTTGTTGGCTGATGGGGCACGACATAACATGAAAAGAAACAGCTGCCAAACTACTAATAACTAGAACTTGAAATGCATGAAGCATGAAACTTGGAAGTCTTCAAAACATGCTTTGGGCATGTCAGAGAGACCGGTACCTGGAGAAGAATATCATGTTTGGTTAAGTGAGGGAGGGGGGTTGTCTTTTTAAAAATAACACTTTATGATACTAAAAATAAAAAATTTGAATGAAAGTATTTATTCACCCATGACACCCTTGGTGACCTTAGTATGCTATATGCTCCAGTTTTATATTTATATGTATGTTTAAGCTAATATGCACAGCCCCCATCAAGTACTTAAACAATCAAGTTGGGAATCATAGTATATAGAAGTATAAAACATTTGATAATCAGCCTATTTAACAATATAATAGAAATCACTTTTCGTGTTATTAAAAATTCCTTTCCCACATCATTCTTAATGTCTGACAGTGCCCAACTTGAAGGGTATATCATGGATTATTTAGCCAATTCCCTGTTGTTGAGCCTTTAGAGAACTAATTTATTTTACTCATTGAAAGGAAAACATTCTGACAATCTTTCTGCATTTCCTTAATCGCTTCCTTTGGATGTGTTCCTAGAATGATACTGCTGTGTCACAGTCTCCTCTCTGTGGGTGGCCCATCCAAACCCCCTGCAGTTGCTTCCTACCAAGCCAGATCCCCCACAGCACAAGGGACAAGAGAGATCCCAAGTCTCCAACTCCACACTAACCCCGGCAACAGCATTTTAAACCTCTTAGCAAATTTCTTAGTGAAAATCAGTGCTTTCTTTGAATGATTACATCTTAGTATGCGGTCGAATGGTTTCATCGGTTTGTAGGTCATTGTATTTTTTAAAATCCACTATTCTACTGGGGCTCGTACAGCTCCTATAACAGCCCAAACATCCATTATATCCAGCACATTTGTATTTATGCTGCTATCATCATTTTCTAAACCTTTTCTTTCTACTTGAGTCCTTGGTATCAGTGCCTCTTTTCCCTCCCCCCCCGCTTCGATCCTGGTGACTCCTTGATAAATTATAACTTATTGTTATTTGCATAGCTTCCACCATCCGCTGTTTTCCTGCACCCATGTTTCTGTTGTTTGTCTCACTTAGGGGTATTGGACGTGGGTCATTGAGATCGGTTCCCACTTTCTCCCCACACTTTTCCCCTACCCTCACAGTATTGCTACTCTCATTGTTGTTCCTCAGGGGTTTATCTGTCCTGGATGCCATGTACCGAGGGCTCTTATCTGTGCCAGTGCACATGCTCCAGTCTAGCGTGGTCTGGAAGGTGGAACTAGGATCATGATAGTGCCTTGTATTTCTTATGGAATGATTTCACATTCTTTGTTTATTCTGTGTCCATTCTGCAAGGAGCCCTAGTGGTCAAATTGGTAAATGCGTGGCTGCTAACCCCAAAGGCAGGGGTTTGCACATAACAGCTCCTCCTCAGGAAGGTGTGCTGCCTGCTTCTGTAAAGAGCTACAGCTTCGGAAACTCCTTGTGTCCAGTCTACCTTGTCCTATAGCAGCAGTTTTCAACTTGTGGGTTGTGACCCCTTTGGGGGTTGAATGACCCTTTCACAGGGGTCACCACATTTTTAACAGTAGCAAAATTACAGGTATGAAGTAGCAACGAAAATAATTTTATGATGGGGGGAGGGGGGAATGTCATCACAACATGAGGAACTGTATGAAAGGGTCGCAGCATTAGGAAGGGTCCCATACAGCTGGAAATTAACTGCGTAGATATAGGCTTCTTTGGGTTTTAATTCATCTCTTAATGCTTTGTAGTTACTTTTTGAAGAGTAAAGCTATCCAGCCTTTTTCTCTCTAAAATTAGATATTTTTCCTACCTTGGAACTTCATCAAGTAAATGTTTTTCTTGTTAAATTTACTAAAAGTAATAAAGATTTTTACCTATATGGAAGTATAAAACCATAGACTCTCTTTCCTCCTTGCACTCCTCAAGTATGTCATTTGCTTGGTAGTTTTTTTTCACATAAAAGTTTAAAGTCATCAAAATCTATTGACTTACCCTTAGAATATAGTAGGATGAGAGAAACATGTCACTTATACTATCTTTTACGCTACATGGATTGATTTTTCAATTTAACTCTGTAAGCTTAAGGTACTTGCTGAAACCAAGGGAAACTTGAAACGTGCTGATGAAGATCAAAGACTACAACTTTCAGAATGGATGACAACTCAGTATAAAGAAAATCCAAATCCTCACATCTGGACCAACAGATAACACTATGATGTTTCCTCCGTAAGTGAAGAAAAGATTGAAGTTGTTAAGGATTGCATCTTACTGAGATGCATAACCATGTTTTTTTTAAATCATTTTTGGGGGCTCATACATCATTGCTCACAATGCGTAAATACATATATTGTGCCATGCATCTTCACAACCTGCTGCTGTCATCATTCTCTGAACCTCCGCCTTACCACCTAAGCCCCAGACATCAGCCTTCCATCCCTTCCCCTCCATCCTTGCTCCCCACACTCCCACCAACCCTCAATACTCTGTAAATCATTATTGTTTTGTTATAACTTACCCTGCCCAATGTCTCCCCTTGCCCTCTCCCCCAACGTCTGTCACCCCGGTAGGAGGTTATGTGTAGGTCCCCGAAGTTGACTCCCCCTCTCTACCCCACTTTTCCTCCACCAATCCAGTATGTCCACTCCTACTACTGGCCGTCCACTCCTACTACTGGCCCCAAGGGGTTCATCTGTCCTGGGTTCCCTGCATTTCCATTTCCCATCTCCACAAGTGTACCTCCTTTAGTCCAGCTGGATTTGTAAGGTAGAACTGGGACCATGACAGTTGGGAGGAGGAAGCCTTCAGGAACTAGAGGAAAGTTGTATGCTTCATCTGCACCTCACTGGCCTGTCTCCTCCCTACAACTCCCCTGTGAAAGGATGTCCAATTACCCACAGGTGGGGCTTGGGTCCCCACTCCGCTCACCCCCCCCCTCCAATTCATAGTGACGTGGTTCTTGTTCTTTGATGTTTGATATCTGCTCCCTGCACAAGAGCTTTTGTAAGTGTTGAATGGGAGGGATGTCACTTGGAAGACTAAAGTGGACCTGCCCCAATCCATGGTATTTTTTTTGTCAACTTATTGGGGGCTCATACAACTCCCATCACAATCCACACAATAAATCATTGGGGAAAAAAACATTTTCTTTCCACTTAAACCCCTGGTATCAGCTCCTCCTATTTGCCTTCCCTCCCTGCTCCCCCCTCCCTCATGAACCCTCGATAATTTATAAATTATTAATTTGTCATATCCTACACTGTCTGGTTTCCCTTCACCATGGTATTTTCAATCACCTCATAGGCGTGAGAGAGTTGGACAGTGAGTCGGAAATACTGCAGAGTGGATGCATTTAGATTATGGTTTCATTGTAGAATATTGCAATCACTGTAGACTACTAGGAAAGCAAATGAATCTGTCTTGGGAGAAGTACAGGCAGCAGGCTCCTGGGAAGTCAGGATGGGAGAGCAGTCCCTGGAAAAGGGCATCATGTTTGGGGAAGTGGAAACTGAGAGAAAAGAGGCAGAGTCCAGAAAATGGACTGACACAGTGGCTGGAACAATGGGCTTGATTATAGCAATGATTGTGGGGATGGTACATTTTTATTAATGGGCAGTAATGTGGGATATGCCTTGTGAAAGAAATGAGGATGTGAAATTCATCATGCAGAGAGGATTGTGGATTCCCAAAGCTTAGCAAAAAAATGCCTGGAAGAAGTGAATGGAATGGGAAAAAATGGAATACCACAGAGGAATCAGAAGGACTACTACCCTCCAAATGGCAGGCTGGCCGAGGGAGGCTTGCCCATGTAGGTGACTCAGAAAGCACTACTGGGAATGATAGTGAGTGAGGACAGACTGCAGGAGGAGGACATCACAGGATGCTGTTTGGACTGCTCCTTCAAATCCCTTGGTACTGGAAAGTCAAACCTTTCAAGACCCCTTCTCCTCATCCTCCTTACACCTCAGGAAGCCCTATTTTCAAACACTGATCCGAACAGAGTGGAACTGCCTCTCCGGGTTTCCAACTCTGTCATCTTTCTGGAAACAGACTGCCTAAGTCCTCTCCCTTCAAACAGCTGGTGACTTCAGGCACAAGCTTTTCTGGTTCACGGCTTAACCACTAGGTCACCAGAGCTCTTAAATAGGTTCTGGGCAGTGAAACGTGTATAAAGAAAAATTGAGCAGGGCATGAGAATGGAAAATTATAACATGATAAGAATAGGGTGGTACTGTATTTCAGCCAGAGTTCAAACCAGGAGAAATGGACGTATCTAGCAGTGGGGTAAAAGATTTGCACTTGATTATTAACAGAAAACTAGGGTGGTGGGTTGAGCCCACTCAGGAGCCCACACAGAAGACAGAGCTGGCAATCCGCTTCTGTGAAGATGGCTGAGTGCCATCCAATTGATGCTAACTCATGACAAGCCTACTAAATGTGTCGAAGGGTGCCCTAAGGTCCCCAAGGCTAGTGTGTTCAGTGAAGCAGCCTGTCACCTCTTGATCCCACAGAGAAACGAGTGGGCTCAGGCCACTGGCTTTTCGGTGAACAGGGGAGTATATGACCAGTGTGCTGCTGAGGCACCTTCTGTAAAGATGACAGCCAAGAAAACCCATGGAGCCGCCCTTCTCCAATCAGAATTGAGTCGAGGGCAATGGATTCTCTACTATAATGCAGAGTTGGACACCACTAGTTTCTAGTTTCCTAAATTAACAAACAAGTTATCATATGTTCAAGTTATCATATGTGTTCTCTGTGTGTGTGTGTGTTAAAAAACAAACAAACAAACAAGCAAAAAGCTTCACTGCCACGGAGGCAACTCCAACTCCTGGTGCCCCTGTAGGGTGGAGTAGAACTGCCCTTATGGTTTTCTGAGTGGAAAGCCTCCTCTTTCTCTGGAGGAGTAGCAGCTGGTGGTTTCGAACTTCTGACCTTGCCCACGAGTCACCCCTACAATTCCATGATTCATTTGTCATTAAACTGCTGGGGCAGTGAGGAGTCATGGCGTTGGTCCTACCACCTGTGAAACACTGCTGGGCCCTGCACCGGCCTCGCCATGGCCGGTAGGCTTGAGCCCACTGTGGCTACCACTGTGCCAACCCTTCTTGTGTAAAGGGTCTTCTTTTTTGCTGCCCCTCAACTTTACCCAGCCTGATGCCTTGCACCAAGCACTGGTTTCTTCAGAAAAGACTTCCAAAGTACATCAGACAAAGTCACACCATTCACCATTCCAAGGCATTTTCTGGCTGGATTTCCTTCAGGACGGATTTGTTCGTTCCCTGGTTGTCCGTAGTATTTTCAATACTCCTCACCAGCACCACGGTCATTGCATGGTGCTCCCTAAAATCACTTTTGCAACATTTTCTTGTATTCCATTCCCTCATATCACAGTGAGTTCATGTCTACATCGTGGCCAGATCTTCTTTCTGTATGCCCACCTGTCAGGTTGCCTCTGTGCAGACCACCTCCTCTGAGCCACAGCAGTACAATTTCAGCAGCAACAAAGCCCACATGGAAGAAGCACACCAACTCGTGTGACCATGAGGTGTCAAAGGGATCAGCTATCAGGCTGCAAAGAACTAAAAGCCATAACATTGCATGCCCACCTTCCTGATATGATCGCTGACAAATGTGTGCATAAGCAAATGTGGTGAAGAAAGCTGATGGTGCCCAGCTATCAAAAGATATAGCACCTGAGGGGTCTTAAAGGATTGAAAGTAAATAAGCAGACATCTAACTCAGAAGCAAGAAAGCCCACGTGGAAGCACACCAGCCTGTGTGACCACGAAATGTCGAAGGGATCAGGTATCAAAGAACTACAAATTTCACCATTATAAATGGGGGAAATACAGACTGGGAACCCAAAAACCATCAATAGGTGAAGTGACATCCTCTTACAGAGGTTTTGCAGGGAGGAGATGAGCCAGTCAGTGTAGTAACAATGAAATATGCAACTTTCCTCTAGTTCTTATATGCTTCCTCCCACTCACTATCATGATCCTAATTCTACCTTACAAATCCAGCTGGACCAGGAGATACACATTGGTACAGATAAGGGCCAGAAATATGGGGAATTCAGGACAGATGATCCTTTCAAGACCAGTGGTGAGAGTGGTGATACCGGGAGGGTAAAGGGAAGGTGGGGTAGAAAGGGGGAACCAATTGTAGGGATCTACATATAACCTCTTCCCTAGGGTAAGGACAACAGGGAAGTGGGTGAAGGGACACATTGGACAGTGTAGATATGACAAAATAATGATACTTGGTAAATTGTTAAGGGTTCATGGGGGAGGAAGAGTGGGGAGGGAAGGGAAATATGGGGAGTTGATAAGGGCGGCCTAAGTGGAAGGAGGATGTTTCAAGAATGATGAGGACAACAAATGTGCAAATGTGGTCTGCATACAATTGATGTATGTATTGATCATGATAAGAGTTGTATGAGCCCCCCAATAAAATGATTTTTTAAATTTCCCTGCTTAAAACTTTTCTTGGCTCTTGACTAGAGCAGCAGACAGCCTTTGGGATAGAGCCACTGCTAACCACCCCTTAACCCTCCACCTCTGTGCCAGTGTTCTCCCCTCACCCCCAACCCAGTTACTTCAGTAACCATCACTGGGCCTTTTCTCAAGGAGAACTCCTTGAGGTTACTGGAACTGAAGTCCTGGATCCCACCTATCCACCCACATTCCAGCCACCATGTCCTAAGTCCATCACTCCTCTCTCCAAATTAGACAGCCCAGACCTTGTGTCATCTTTTTGTAGAGGATTGACACCCACCCCCACCCACCTCCTCACAGAAGGTAACGAGTGGCTAGAGAACAGAACAGGAGAAAAAGGTGTGTGGAGGAGGAGAGGAGAGAGGGCTTTGAAGTCAGAGGGAATTCTGAAGCCGATTCTGGTTGAAGTGGCCAAGTCACCGAGAGACAGAGACAGGATTCCTGTTGACTCGGGAAAGTGATCGGGCCTCCCAGGTCCCCGGTTTCCTGTGGACATTGGCATGAGTCCTACGTCGCTGCTGAGCACGGATGGCAAGCTTCCTTGCAGGCCCCGGGCACAGCGCTGACTTCGCGGTGTGACCCGCGCCTGGCACCGAGAGGGGCTCTGCGGATCCGCTCGCCGGGGAAAACAGGATGCCGCGGGCGTGGCGCCCACCGGAGCCTGGGTGCGGAGCCGAGCCGGGCGGGAGGCGGGCGCAGAGGCCCTCCCCGCGCGCAGCCGGCAGGGCGGGCTCGGGGTCAGGAAACCCCTGCTCCACCTTCTCGCGGAGCCTGGGGCCCGCGGCCGCGCACCTGACCGGGGCCCGGGGGCGGAGCCGGGGCGGGGCCGGCTGACGTGGCGCGCGGCCCCGGCGGCGGTGATTCATCAGCAGCCGCGGTGGCGGCGGGCTCCGGCGAGCGCACTGGAGGCAGCCTAGGCGTCTAGAGGCAGGCAGCAGCAGCAGCAGCGGCGGCGGCGGCGGCAGCGGCGGCCTCGCGCGCACTCCTCCCCCGGGCGACGGCCCGGCCCTGCGAAGGTCAAGATGGAAGAGATCCTGCGGAAGCTGCAGAAGGAAGCTTCGGCGAGCAAGTACAAAGCCATCAAGGAGAGCTGCACCTGGGCCCTCGGTAAGCGCGCCCCGGAGCCGGGCACCTGCGGACGAGCCGGAGGGGGGCGACGGGGGAGGGAGGGGCGCACCCCGGAGGTCCGCGAGGCTGCGGGAGCTGTCCGCTGGCCTCGACTTGGGCGTGGGGAATCTTGGCCCCGGCGCTCCCTTCGGCTTCGGTTTGCTCCCCCCAAACCCGAACCCGGCCGCCCTTCCTCCCAGTCCCCAGCGCCCTGGACCCCGGGTGCGGCGAAGCCTGGGGCCCGATTCCGAAGCTCCAGTCGGTCGGGAAGGGGGAAGTTGAACCATCCACCCCATCTCCTCTCGAAAGCACACGGCGGATTTACCTGCGCAGGAATGGCTGGTTCCATTGGGTTTACCGGATCGGGGCCACACAGGGGAGTAGCAGCAGTAACAGTTATTGCACATGACAGATGGCATCTGACAGGGTCGTGGCACCGCCTCGCTTCTGACGTGCTCCTTGCAGACAGGTGGGATTTTAGATATGTGAGCTCTGCTGGCATCGAAATAAGTTCCAGGTGGTCAATTTGTCATTTCGAGACGCGAAACTCCGCCGCGGAGGGAAAGAAAGGGCCAGGCATTTCAAGGAGGCGAGAACTGGGGCAATCGCAATGGCCTGCGTGGGGTGGGGAGAAAGCGGGGCACACGCACACGTAGGCTAATGCTAGCGGTGCTCCGGCAGCAGAAGGCAGCTCAGCGAAATGCGGAGACGCGCGGTGGGTCCCTCTCCCTAACCAAGCCGGCGCCGCTTTCCTCGGCTGCACTCGATTGAAAACAAACACGCAAGCAAACAATTAGAGCCCCCGCCTCCCCAGCCCCAAACTATCAGTGCTCATCATGACTGCGTGCATTGGAGCAGCCTGGGCAGACAGAGAGGGGAAGGCAGAGGGGTGGTTTTAGTAGGTTTTTCCCTAAATGGAGGCCAGTCAGCGTTAGGTGACTGTTAATATCAGAAGATTTGGCTCCACTTAGGTTTAGATGTGGGCATAGATTTTCATAGTAGCAGCCTTTGGTTTTGATCTACACGTCTGTCTGTCATCACAGACTATAGATACTATCCAGGGAGTTTGCCTAAATTGGGGGAAACAACAACAAACAAGGCAAGGCCAGCACTTGACGGAATTTTGGGTTTTTTTTAGTTTACCACTAAAGAGAAATGGATCCTTTATGTAAGTGAGCAGCAAGGCTCTTAAAGCCACAGTGCTGTTTTCGAATTGCCATTGTCATTCAGCAGAGTGATTGGGAGCTAGATCCTCCAAATGTCTCAAAGGAAGGGTCACAGATGGCTGGGTAACACAATAAAGCAGGGACCAGGCTGCGCTCTAAAGGCAGCATACGCACTATTCTCTCCCTGTGCGTCAGAGAAATACAGACAGACAGAAAGGAACGTGAAGTAACTGAGTGTGTTTACTACTGTGGATGTGGATACCCCTCCTGGCCAGTTACACTGTAATGCTGGTAGGTCCTTGACAAGCTACGCAGGCTTGAGGCTGATGGATTATGGAAGTGGAGCCTGGCCACAAGCCTGGTTGTAACAGTTGATATTTATTTCCTGTGACTGCCCTCTAGTTAGCTGGAGGAGATATAAGTGGAGAAAGCCTTAAAATCACTGTACAGGGCACTTATTCTAGAGGGTGGAATCGGGGAAAGAGCTCAAGGAAGGGATAGTGTATGTGACTCAGGGAGTGGGGACTGCTGTGAGCTGGAGGAACCTCTAAAAAAGATTTGACTTGATAAACCATGGATCCCTTCCCTCATTTGCGTTGTTCTGGTTAGGAGGTATAGCGTCAGTTCCGACCCAGAGTGAACCTATGTACAACAGAATAGGGCCTGGGCCATCCTCACAATGTTTCCTATGCCTGAGCCCACAGATGCAGCTGCTGTGTCATTGAGGGCCTTCCTCTTTCTCACCGCCCCTCCACTTTACCAAGCACAATGTTCTTTTGCAGGCACTGGGCTCTCCTGACAATATGTTCAAAGTGTGTCAGACAAAGCCTTGCTATTCCTGCCTCCAGGGAGCATTCTAGCACTCCTTCTTCCAAGACAGATCTGTTGGTCCTTTTAGCAGTCCATGGTACTTTCAATATTCCTCTCCAGCACCGCAGTTCCAATGCATTGATTCTTCTTCGGTCTTCCTTATTCTGTGTCCAACTCTCACATGCAGACGAGGCAACTGAAAGTACCTCGGCTTGGGTCCGGCCCACCTGAGTCCGCAGAGTATCAGTCTTACTTTTCAGCCCTCTAAAGAGACCGTGTGCAGGAGATTTACCTAACGCGATATGTCTTTTAATCAGATTTGACGGCTGCTTCCATGTGCATTGATTGTGGACCAACACAAGACAAAGTTCTTGACAATTTTCAACTTTTTCTCCATTTATCATCCTGTTACTCATTGGTTAAGTTGTGAGGATTTGGGTCTTTACATTGAGTCATAATCCATACTGAAGGCTGCAGTCCTTCATCTTCATTAGCTAGTGCTTCAAGTCTTCCTCACTTTTAGCAAGCAAAGGGGTGCCCCCTGCGCATCCCAGGTACTTAGTAAGCCTTGCTCCAATCCCAATGCCACATTCTTCTTCATATTAGCCAGTTTGTCTGGGACTTGCTCAGCGCATAGATTGAGCAAGTATGGTGAGAAGATACAATCCTGACACACACCTTTCCTGATTTTAAACCATGTAGTAGTTCCTTGTTCTGTTTGCACAACTGTCTTTCGATCCAAGTTGCTCCTGGGCACAATGAAGTGTTCTGGAATTCCCATTCCTCTCAAGGCTACCTATAGTTCGTTTTTTTATGGCTCCCACAGTTGAATGTCTCTGTGTAATCAATAAAACATAAGCATTGATTTTTTTTTGTGGTATTCTTTGCTTTGCTCCAAGAGCCATCTGACGTCAGCAATGATATCCCTTGTTCAAGTTCTCTTCTGAATCCTGCCTGAACCTCGGGCCGTTCCCTGTCAATGTACTCCTGCAACGGTTAATGGGTGCTCTTTAACAAAATTTTACTTGCAGGCAATCTCAATGGCATTGTTCTAGAATTTGAGATCCTGTCGGGACACCTTTATCTGGAATGGGCACAGAAACGGATTTCTTCCAGTCTGTTGGTCAAGTAGCTGTCTTTCAGCCGCCCCCATGTAGATGAGTCAGTGTCTGCAGTGCTTCATCAGCTTGTTGAAATCTTTCCTGTGGTATTCCATCAATTTCAGGTGTCTGCTTTTTGGTTAACGCTTTCAGTGTAGGTCGAACTTCTCCCTTAATCACCAGTGATTCTTGCTCAAATGCTACGTCCTGAAATGGTGAAATGCTGATGAATGCTTTTGGGCACAGTAACTCCATGTGTTCTTCTCATCTTCTCTTGATGCTTTCTGCATCACTCAATATTTTGACCATAGAATCTTCCAATACTGCAGCTCAAGGCTTGAATTTTTCCTCGAGTTCTCCTGTTTCAGTTAAGCTGAGCATGTTCTGCCCTTTGGGTTTTCTAACTCTTTATTCATTCCATTATAATACTGTTTTTCTCTTCTAGAGCTTCCCAGTGACATTTTCTTTCTTTTGAAGTTTTCGGCTCTTTGATCCTTTCTTCTTCTGGCTTTAGCAAGTTTCCGAATGTCATCTGACATCCACTTTGATCTTTTCTTTCTTTCCTGCCTTTTTAATGACCTATTGAACGATGACCTTGATGTCTTCCCATAGTCCTTCATTTGTTCAACATTGATTAAGCACTCTCCAGTACTGGGCAGAGAGGCGCCTCGGTAGTATGGTGGTTAAGTTTAGGGTTGCGATCTGCACACTCAGCAGTTCCAAACCACTAGCCAGTCCGAGGGAGAAAGACGAGGCAGCCTATTCCCGTTTAGTTACAGTCTCAGAAACCGGCCAAAGCAATTCGACCCTGTCCCACAGGTTTGCTTTGCATCAGCGTTGACTTGATGACAGTGGATTTGGCTTGGGGGTCGGGATACGAGGCAGTGCTGCAGCTGTGTGGATTTAAGAAGGCCAATCAGTTGGAGAACACAAGAGGGACACAGGCTGCTCTCTTCCTGCCCCATCCCTGTTCCAAAGTCCCATCAGTATTTTCACTGTGAAACATTTGTTACTCCTCAGCCCCCGTTTTTATTTGTAGATGAAGGTGTCAATTCCTTAGAATGTTCTTCAAAATCTGGCTCTAGTCTTATGATCTCTCCCCACTCAACTGTCTCTAGTGACAGTCACTGTAAAACTCACTTGAATCCAGAATGCACAGGACATGCCCCTTCCTAGGCTGGAACCAGTGAGGGGGGTCGGCGCTTTTCTGGACGCTAGGGCTTCCATTCCATGAAACCCGGGCTCTATTGCAGTCCTTGAGCCCCTTTATGAATCTGTTACTTCTCTTGAGTTCAGAAGTCTGAACTTCTCAGGACTCTCCTGGCACATGTGGTGTGAGATGGCATTTATACGGCTGTTCCAGCTTGATCTTAGACCACTCACCAAAAGGTTGACTGGGACTATGTAAGTGAGGCCCACGAAGGAGTTTGGATAGGTTGCTAACAGTGCAAATAAGGTACATGGGACTCTTGTGGTGGCAGGACCATGCAGATAAGGTATAGAACCCTAAAAAGGGGACTGGACAGTATTGTGTTCCTACTTAGCTTAAATAAGAGCCTTTCCAGAGTAGAGGGGGTGGGGGAAGAACCACACAACCATGAAGAAGAGACAGGAGTAGAATACATTCTTGTGCACTCTTGCTCTGAGACCTCCTTGACCCATGTGACCAAGAGGCAGCATTAATACCAGCAACAGATGGTAAGAAGCAGAAGATTGGCAGGTGAAGGTCATCGGGCTTCCAAGCCCACAGAGTGAGAAAGCTAAGTGCCCTCAGGCAGGAAGCTGGCTGGCTGACTAGAGTGCCTCTGGGCACCAGGTGGAACTTGAGCTCAGTGCCTTCAGGCTTACTGGTCGAGTGGAGTGCCTCTGCGTATTTCTTGACTGTGCCTTTTAAGAACTTCTTAGCACTTGGTAGAGAGCAGGATGAAAGGCTAAAGGTCAGAGAGAGATGTCTTCTGGCACCACTGAGAAGAGGCTGCCCACATCAAAGAATTGTACCCTGGGCATTCCTGAACCTGAACTGTAACCAGGTACATCCTAATAACTCCCATAGTGAGTATGGTCTTTTCTATGTGGCTATTGCAATAAGTTATCAAATCTAGCACAGAAGTAGAGAGTGTCATGAAATAGTTGATATCAGAATCGATGAAAATGCTGGGGAGCAGGGCTAGGTCTAAGTGGCATCTCATGGGAATAAGCTTTGGGTTATTGGTTTTCTTAGTGATTCTCTTTCCCCATTGTAATGCTGTTCGCTGGTGGCACTGCTGCGTAGCTGTGTTCATTGTGCACCTATGACTTTGGGTTAAAATTGGTTATGTGAACAGCTTTTCTCTTAAAGGCAGAATAATTGAGGGAAGTGTTGGTTACAGAAACTCAAAACCTAATTCAAACCGCCTTAAAATGGAGAATGTGCTCATTTCATTAAGTATAAGACAGTTATATAAAAGTGCTATTGTATAGCAACACATGTTACACTGGAATATCCACTGAAAGTTGGAAAAGGGATAAAGAGCATCAAGGAAGAGTTCACATAGCAGCCCAAATAGGATCAAAGTGTTGCGATGAGAAATTCTGGGTGTAGTGCATTGTTCCAAGCCTTCCTGCCTCCTGGGCCCCATCCTGTGTTCTTCTAGCTCCTCTTCTCTACCGCACTGCCCTTATTCCTGCAACTTCAATTCCCAATTCCTGCAACCTCCCTTCAGTTTATGAATGTCTTAGCTATGGAGAGGGCACCGCCTGTGTGGTGGCCATTGCTCTCTAGCCTGGTGAGCAAGCGAGGCAAAAGGATCCATTCCTGCCCTTGTGGGGTTTCCCAGCTCTGGGTGGAATGACTATTCAGATGATGATAAGAACTAAGGGAGACAATTAAGCAGTGTGGGGGGTGTCACCATTTAAAGCAGGGTGCTCTGAGCAGTGAGCTGACAGAGGTGAGGGGACAGGCTGTATAGTGATGCTGATAAAAATCATTCCTGGTAGAGGGAGCCAGGGTCAAGAAAGATTGGGGAGAGTACCTGGAAGTGCAGGAAAGAATGAGGGGCCCACATGCTGGAGCCAATGGAACAAAGCCAGAGAAGCAGGCGATGACTGTCCAGACCCTCCAGGTGCTTGTTGACCTCTCCGATGACGTTGGGTTCATTTTATGTGAGATGGGGAGTCTTGGAGAGTTTGGAGTGGAGAAAAGAAGTGCTGAGATGAGAGCCTTGCTAGAATTTCTAAGCTACTCTTGAGGAGAGACAACAACAGGAGTAGATGCCAGGAGCTCAGGAAAGAGAGAAGAGAGGGTGGCTTACCTCAGCACACCCTGGTGGCATAGTGGTTACCTGGAGGAGGGCGGAAGCAGACTTTCTAGTCCCTTAAACAGCTACCATTGCAGAAACTCACAGGGCAGTGAGGCCCTTCCCTATGGGGTCCCTGTGAGTCAGCATTGACTGGATGGCCGTGAATTTGGTGTTTGGGGTTTTGGATACCTGACCGGCACCTGTGGCATGAGTGAGAGTGCTTGGGGATCTGGATGTGATTGAATGTTGTTTTAGTCTGGGTCAACTAGAGAAACAAATTCATAAACACTCGTGTGTATAAGAAAGAATTTTATATATAAGAGCAAGTATACATTAAGAAAGCATCCCAACCCAGTCCAGTCCAAAGTCATGTCATTAGCCCAGATGTCTGATACCAATCTATAAAGACTTCTTCACACTCACAAAACACATGCAAGGGTGCTGAATGCCTATAGGAAGCCCCGACTCCAAAGGCCCCAGTAGTACCATATATAATCATGTATAAACCGAGTTTGGGGCACATTTTAGATGAAGGTTTTGTGGTAAAATTAGGTGCCTCTCAATGGGATCAGACATCAGGCATCTAAGACCCAGAAGAAAACCATACTCAATATGAATGGAGGTGGGGGGTGGCGGGGGTGCATGTGCATGAAGTGGAGCTCCAAAGACCATCTGTAGACAATTTGACATCCCCTCACAGAAGGGTCACAGAGAAGAGATAAGCCAATCAGGGTGCAGTATAGCACTGATGGAACACACAACTTAACCTCTAGTTCTTTGGCGCTTCCTTTCCCCCACTATCGTGACCTCAATTCTGCCTTACAAATAGGATTAGACCAGAGCATGCACACTGCTACAGAAATGAGCCTGCAACACGGGACCCAGGATAGATAAACCTCTCAGGGCCAATAATGAGAGTAGAAATACCAGGCTAAGGGGAGCGTGGGGGGAGAAATGGGGGAATTGATCACAAGGATCAATCTATAACCCCCTCCCAGGGGAATGAATAATGGAAAAGTGGGTGAGGGGCCATGGAGTTCGATGTAAGATGTGGAAATAATCCATAACTTATCAAGGGTTCGTGAGGGACGGTGGATGGGGGTGGGGCGAGAAATGGGGAGCTGACAAGGGCTCCAGTGGGAAGAGAACACTTTGAACATGATGATGGCAGCGGATGTGCAAATGTGCTTGACGTGCTGGATGAATGTATGGATTTTGATAAGATATGTACAGACCCCTAATGAAAATAAGAAAAAAAATGTAGCATCTCAGGTGATAATCGGGTAGGTTTATGCTCGCTGTATGTAGGTACCTCCTGTTAATGAAGTGAAACAAGAAGCAAATTAAAACCACTAAGTCCACTGCCACCAAATCTATGCCGATTCATAGAAGCACTGTAGAACAGAATGGAATGGTAGAACTGCTCCATAGGGTTTGTGAGACTGGAAATATTTTCTGGAAGCACAACAGCTGGCGAGTTTACACGGCTGGCCTTGTAGTTAGCAGTGCAATGCTCAACCAACATCAGTGCCAGGATTCCTTCTGTTCTGACTCTATGGAATTCCCTGTCCTCTCCCTCCATGGTGTGCCCCATAGTTGGGAACTAGACTGTATGCCCCACGAGCAGAGCACTGTGTCTGTTCTCATCATGGTGTCCCTGTCGCCTGGCCCAATATTTAGGAAAGGAGACAAGAACTGATGCTGACGTCTGAGGATTGCATCAGGCTCTCCCCTTTTGCTGTCTAACTGACGCCTCTAGAGAATGGTGTGACATGCGTGTTATGGGCATTGTTTTTGGAGATGAGGGAACTGAGGCTTCGAGAGGATAAAGGGATTTGTCTCACCAATCCCACTGCTGATGTGGATCCAGATGGCGAACCTGGTTCTCTCGGCTTTCTCCTCAGTGCTGGCATGATGTTCTCTGCTCCGCACTCTCACATGGGTGACTTTTGGAAATATGAAGTCCTTTCTATGCTTGTCCCTTTGACCTTGGATCCTCCAAGGTCCACTGGCCAGCTCTCCCTGAGGCTGCTGTAAGGTTGCTGTCCTCATTCTGCGTATTTGTGCAGCTGGCACGATCACACACCCTGTGGTGGACATTAGCCAGTGAGTCTGGCGGAAACATCCATGATGAGCTGGTTTCTCAGTCTCATGGCCTCCTTTTAGCGAGCAGTGTCCATTTGCCCTGAGCAATCCATTCAACTGTTGGACTGACCCAATCTAGGTGCCTTTTGAGCTACTCCTCAAAAACAAAACCTGAAACAAATTCGCTGCCATAGGGTGATTCTGACCACAGTGACTCTGTAGGATGGATGGGATAGAACTGCCCCTCTGAGTTTCCAAGACCAACTCTTCATGAGACCAGAAAGTCTCGTCTTTCTCTCACCGAGCCGCTGCTGGTTTTGAACTGCTCACCCTGGATCAGCAGCCCAGTGTGTAGCCGATGGAGAGCACCTGGTCGACTCGAACTGCTGACCTCTCAGTTAGCAGCCCAATGAGGAAGCCGCTCTGAGAGCCACCAGGGCTCTCCAGACAATCACTTCAGGGAAACCGCTCCCGTTCCTGTTTGTATTGTTCTAGGTAGTGTTTTAGGGATCCCTGGTGGTGTGCTGGTTAACGTGCTTGGCTGCGAAAAGAAAGATCAGGGATTTGAACCCACCAGTCACTCCAAGAAAAAAGACATGATCTTTGACTTCCATAAAAGTGTACTGCCTTGGACACCCGATGGGAGCTCTCCCCTTCCTAGAGTGAGGCAAGACCGAAGGAAGTCATGGGGCTGGCAGGGGAGGAGCAGTTGTCAGTACGATGACTTGCAAACAAGCCATTGAGAATTGCCTGGTTTGTCATTGGGAGTGCTTGGGAGCACTAACAGTGATGCTTACATACTATGTGCAGACTGCCAGCCTTGGTTGATTTTAAACTCCACCTTTTTTTTTTTTTGTCCTCCCAGAAACACTCGGCGGTCTAGATACCATCGTGAAGATTCCGCCCCATTTGCTGCGGTAAGTTGCATAATCTACCATGGAGTTGTCTGTTACAGTGGAGTATCTTACACTTCACTGACACATTCACACCTGCAGGGAAGTCTCCTCCAGCCAGGGACTTTTGCTGAAGGTCCAGATAAATATGTTGGTTGATACCATTTGACTTGTTGGTTGATGGCTCTTTTGTTCGTTTCATCCATGAGATGTGCTGTTTCTTGGTGCTTTGATTTTTCCACTCTGTGGTGTAGACACTGTGATCCAAAGGAATGAGAGATCAGAAGTCAGTCTTGTAGGAAGCCAAACCGACCTGAGGCATCTATCCATCCGTGGGAATCACCAACAGTGCCCCCCTCTGCAGGCTGAGGAGGTGCACTTAGGCTTTCACTCCGACAGGCAGGGTGCAGGACTGTTGCCTCCTGCCACCACCTTCTAACAGTGAACCTACTGCCCCACCTCTCCCCTTCCCATCACTTTTACTTCCCTCACCTGAGGGACAGATATGCTCTTTTTGTGGAATACTTAGAAAGCATTAAAGAAGCATAAAAAGAAAGCTGTCCACCATCACACCAAAGAAAATAATGAAGGAATGCCCTGTTAGATTATTAAATGTTTATGAGTCCCTTTTCACACACCAAAAACATTTATATACAAGTTTACGTATAGCACCAAAATGTGTCAATATTTATTCTTCATGTGTAAATGTACATGGTTAGAGCATTGTTTATGCAGTAGTCCTGCTCTAATTAACACCAAGATTATGTCCCGGTTTTTTTCCTCTGTGTTTCTAAAATTGTTGCACTTTCCCCCCTAATCTTTGAATATACTTTCTATTTTGTCAAGGCATGATGACTTATGAGTTTCATCCCTCATTTGAAAAAAAAGTTGAAGAAGAATTGTGTTTCTCCTTTTAAAAAAGTTATTTCTCCCTCTGGTAATCTATAAGAGGTTTATGTACAATAAGGGACTTCTTGTATAAATTAAAGTGTGAGTGTGTGTGTGTGTGTGTATGTAGGTTACAAGTGGAGATATTGCCTTGTAACCACATACTTGTCTAAGGGAGTGGTTTTCCAGCCCAGTCGTATGTACATGCAGAAAACATGGAGACTCTCCTGGAAATATGAAGAGATGGCGAGTGTTTGGCTGGACCTTCTAGCACAAAGCCAGTGACACTTATATGTGTAAGAAAGAACTCTAAGAAAAAGTTGTATCCAGGAAGTGGCCCTGCTCCCTCCAACCCAAACCCATGGCTCAGATGCTAGATCAAGCCTCCTGCCACCTGCCCTCCTGCCAACCGCACCCATCTGCCAGCCAAGGAAGCAAGGAGGCCAAGCTGGAAGCTGGTGGATCACAGGTTGTAGAGTCACATGGTACCATGGTTGCCAGGAATATGGCAGAGCTCAGACAGCTCTCAAGGTTGGCAATCGGATGACACCTGCCCAGAAGTCACATACAGAAAGCAATCAAGTAGAAAGGACAGGTGCACGAGAGAACCTGGTTCTCCACAGACTCTTATAAATAGACCATCCCAACAAGGAACCATCATTAGACTGTGACACCGATTGGACTCCCCTCGCTTCTCCTCACAGGTCTGGCAAGTTGACACAAAACTGGGGCCTCACGGGGAATTTAAGGCAGTTAGCTACCTGGTTCCCAACTTCCATGGTGCCCTTTCCTAAAACCAGTCTTCACGTCTTGGCTTTCAGCAAAGGTGAATGATCTAGACTAGTTCACAGATGATAAATAATCACTAATATATCCCTGTGATGTGAACATGAAGGATCACTTTCATTTCCTTCTTGTTCATGTGATTAAGATTTCTTGGGGTTGAAATTTTTAAATGTGGGGTGGGGCCATGGAGGAGATGATCTTGACAACACACTAATTGAAAAAAGGAAAGAAAAACTCTACCATTGAGCCGATTCCATCTCACAGTGGGCCTTCTATCAGGTGTCTGAGACTGGCTTCTTTATGGGCACAGACAGCCTCATCTCTCTCCACAGAGCGGCTGGTGGGTTTGACTCACGGATCTTGTGATCAGTAGCCTAATACTGCCAAGAGAATCACTATGGCTTCTGCAGATGAATTGTAGCAATAAGTAATCTTGATCTATGTATATGAGTTAATCTGGGGGGATGTTATTATTTTTAATCATTTTATTGGGGGTCTGTGTAACTCTTACCACCATCCATCCATCCATCCATGTGTCAGGCACACGTGTACATTTGTTGCTATCGTCATTCTCAAAATATTTTCTTTCTACTTGAGCTCTTGGTATCAGCTCCTCACTTTTTTCCCTCGCTCCCTGCTCCCCCCTCCCTCATAAACCCTTGATAGTTTAGAAATTATTATTATTTGTCATGTCTTACACTGTCTGGTACCTCCCTTCACCCACTTCTCTGTTGTCCACCCCCAGAGAAGAGGTGATATATAAATCCTTGTAATCTGCTGCCCCTTTCTCCCTCTCCTCCCCTCCACCCTCTCAATCTCTCCACTCTCATCACAGATCCTGAAGGGATTACCTGTCCTGGAGTCCCTGTGTTCCAGTTCCTAACTGTACCAGTGTGCACCCTCTGGTCTAGCCAGATTTATAAGGTAGATTTGGGATCATGATATTGGTGGGGAAGAAGCAATAAAGCTGTATGTTGCATTGCAGCTACACTGCACCCTAACTGGCTCATCCCCTTCCTGGGACCCTTCTGTAAGAGAATGTGCAGTTGCTTACAGATGGGCTTTGGGTCCCCTCATTCACAATGATATGATTTTTGTTCCTTGATGCCTGACACTTGATCCTTTCAACATCTCGTGATCACACAGGTTGGTGTGCTTCTTCCACATGGGCTTTGTTGTTTCTGAGCTAGATGTTCAGTTATATCTTTTGAAGGTTTAAACTTAAACCTTCAGGTTTTCAAGACCCAGATGGTATATCGTTTGACAGTTGGGAACCATCCACTTTCTTCACCACGTTTGCTTATGCACACATTTGTCATCAGTGATCGCATTGGGAAGGTGAGCACATAATGATATGACATTTTGTTCTTTGATGCCTGATACCTGATCCTTTTGTGATCACACAGGTTGGTGTACTTCTTCCATGTGGGCTTTTTTGCTTCTGAGCTAGATGGCTGTTGTTTATCTTCAAACCTCTAATACTCCAGCTGCTATATCTTTTGATAGCTGGGCACTTTCAGCTTTCTTCACTACATTTGCCTATGTACCTGCTTTGTCTTTCACAATTATGTCAAGAAGGTGAGCCTCATGGAATGCCAGTTTAATAGAACAAAGTATTTTTGCATTAAGAGAGTACTTGAGTGGAGGCCCAAAGTCCATCTGCTACCTTAATACTAAACCTAAAAATATATGCACATAGGTCTATTTTCCCACCATCATATAAATATATTTACAGCATGAGTTAACTGCAGAAAAATATAAGGCCTACTCAATTCTCTGTATCACATATGTTAGCTTTCTAGTCAAAGCTCTTATTGTATGGATCAGTTATGTACATTAGTAAGGATAACTCAAGCCAGAAGAAAACGCAATTTTTCCACCCTTTGGGTTACAGGAAATTAAAAAGAAAAAAACCATAAAAACAATTTTACTTGATACACCTTTTGGTCCCAGATGAGATATAAAAGGAAGAAAAGCCATTCAGGCATTAAACTTACTGAGAGAACATTCCATGAAAAGAGCAGAGTGGAAATATGAGTTTGAGAAATGAAAGCAGGCAGTATTTTTTGACTGCTAAAAAATAGCTTGTCCATATGTGAATCTAGATAGATAGCTATAGATGCCTATGGATGAGGGTGGTTTTCAAAGAGCCGAGGCTTTTCAATTGCATCTAGAGAACAAAACCTTTGTCGAGTTGATTCTGACTGGGCCAGACTGCTACAGAGTAGTCACTCCTGAGCAACACCATAGCGTTTTCCAGGTGTAGATCACCACTTCCTCCTCCCTCGAGCGTCTGAAGGGTTCAAACGGACAACCTTGCAGTTAGCAGTGGGGACTTTCACCATCTCATCACCCGGAGTCATCAGTCTTGATGAGTTAAAACTCTCAAGGGAATCCTCGAGCTGCCCTGCTGAAAGGCAGCCATGGCCAGAGAACCTCACGTTGGCATAATGAGGTGCCCCTTTGGACACAAGCCCAGAAACTTCTCCAGTCCTGGACCAGTTGGCATTTGCCAGCCGCAGTCTAGTACCTTCCCCCCTGCTCAGAAGTTCGTGACACATCCTCCAAATGTCCTAGTGTTTCCTCCCCAGTGTTTTCTCTCTGGTTCACATCCCCAACCCACCTCTGCCCGCGTCTGGCTGCTGCTTTTTATCCGCTCAGCCCTATATTCTTTTTCTCAGAGCAGTACTGCCAAAGGGAGAGGCCTGATTGGGTCAGGAGACCTGCGGGTCATTCATGCCAGCCGGGAAAACATGCAGTAGCATGTGTGCGCTTGAT
>PVJH01026216.1:0-30409 GCA_004026705.1 Nesogale talazaci | reverse complement strand
TGTTAAAAAGAGGGATGTCAGCTCACCTTAGAATAAGGTAACATCATGATAAATAAAGAAAAGCTTGAAGTTCCCTGGTTTTATCTTGCTTGGATCCATAACCAATGGTGATGGAAGCAGCAGTCAAGATATTTCTTGGTGCTGGTTGCTGTTCAGTCCAAACTCCAAAAGTCACTTCGAGGTAAGTCAAATGGAGGGTCCAGATCCAGAAACCAAAAGTGTCCAAAATCCGAGCAGGTCTTTTTGCTTCCACCACAGCTCAGTGAAGAAAATCACAGCCTGTTTTTTCAGGTGAGCTGATTGATGTGTAAGTGTATAATGACGTGCTTGTGTGGTCTTAGTAAACAGTGCGTGTGGTCTAGTCTACAGCTGGTACTGAAGAAACTTAAAGGATGCTATCAAGCAAACGAAGAGTGTGGCCTAGTCCACAACTAGTACTAAAGCGGAGTCTCAAAGGTGCCCTCAAGGAAACAGAGGTTTGAGATAGGGCTAAAACCTCAGTTTTAGCTCACAGTCAGATCTCAATTAAGATCAGATCCCATTCTGGTCCATCGACACAGTAGAAAATTGGACCGTAACCACAGACTTATAAAGTGCACACGTGTAATATATCTATAAGAAACCATGGCTAAAATGGTCACATGAACCATAGCTCAAACACTTCAAGCAAAAATTGTATCATATACTACAATATTTCCACTAGATATGTAATTGGAACCTCCTCTTGATTTTACCCTAAATTGAAATATTAAAGATATCAAAGAGGAATTATGAAATACTATAGCAGTTTTACATTACTACAAAGTTAACTAAAATGAGTGGATTTTATTCTGGAAAAAATGTAGAATGCTAAAATAAGAATCAAATATATTAATGTAGGAAATCTACTTCAAATCCATGTTATGACAGTTACATTTTAATAACACATTAGAAATATGTTTTAAATTATATATTTTAATAAAAATTAATTTAAAAGCAATTTAAAATTTTAAAAATTAGAATAAATCATTCTTTTAAATATTTGTACATCAGCAATGTGTTAGTCGAGGTAGGCTAGAGGAACAAATTTCATAAGCACACATATAGATATAAGGAAAAGGTTTATATACAAGAGGAACAGTACATTGAGTCCAGTCCAGTTCAAAGTCTTAAGTCTGATATTAACCCATATGCCCAAAATCAGTCTATAAAGTCTCCTTCCGACTCACAAAGTCACAGATCAGTGGGTGCAGAATCACGGCACTAGCAGGGGTCTCCCCATGGCTACTCATTTCCAGGGCTCAAGTTCCATCAACAGCAGAAACAACTCACCGCTGGCAGGGGTCCCTGCGTGGCCTCTCCAGCTTCAGAGGTCTGGTTCTATCAGAGAAAAGTCATGTGGCTTCTCCTCTGGCTCCTTCATCCTCTCGGATGCTGCCATCTTATCTTGTCTGTGATTCATCATCTCTGAGATTAACTCCCGACAACTGGGGAGAGAGCTTCTCATCTTCAGGAGGGAAATATCACGAGCTTTCCTAGAAGTCTCAGGAGAAAGCCATTCCCACACAGAGGCCTCATTGGCGACTCAATGGCTATCTCCAGATTAATAGGCTAGACTCCACCTCTACATCTCAATCATGAAGCACATGACTGCCACAAGCAATTTCAATGTAATTGTTAACTAACCATGAGTAGTATTGTTACAATAGTTCTCAAACTAGACTTCTGGGTTTCACACAATGGCAGCTTTTTTGAAAATTTCAAATAGCTTGGAAGTGAGAGACAAAAGACCTTATATTCAAACGTGAACATTTGACATTACTCTGAGTATTTCTTTAGTTACAAGTTACTAAAAGTGGGAAATAGAAGCCGAAAAACAGCCTACATTGGGATGCTCTATACATTCTCGGTCGAAATCAACCTGCATGTGCTGCAGAGGCTTCCCAAGAGATACACTTTCATGGAGTCTCAATTTCTGAACTGAGAAATCAGGACAATGCTACTACTACTCAAATCAGCAGAAAAACAAGATAAACACATAATAAAAGTGATTAGGCAGCAAATGCAAATGTTCATGTAAAATATTAGCCTACATTTTGGTGTATGCTGTAAGAAAACCCATTTCAAAAGGGAAGTTAACTTACATTCAATACCCATGCAGCCATGATGCGCGTTGTATTCAGTGTCACTGGTAATTTCCTAAATTAGGGGAAATACCAGGCAACTTTAGTGTGAGAGTTTCAGTAAAATCCTTTCATTGTGCAGTCAGTGGCAAACCCAGAGACAGTGGCTAATTTCCTGTCATATTTTGCTGATTGCACCAAGGATAGTAAGTATTTAGAGCCTCTTAGTCAGATAGAGTTGTTGTAGAAATAATGTATTTGCATACATAAATACCTAAACACATTGCTGTTAAATCAATCCGGACTTACAGAGACACTGCATACAAAGCAAAGTTGTGATCTCTAAGGAAACAGACTTGCTCATCTTTGTCCTGGAAAGACTGGTAGTTTAGAACTACCAACTGTTTGGTTCCTAGCAAGGGCTTTAATCACTGGTCCACTGGTCTTCTCCCAGATATAAATACCCCCTAAGAGGCTATCTCTCGGACCCCTAGAGGAGTCCTGGTTACACCTTGGGCTCTTAGCTGTAAGGTCAATAGTCTGAAACAGCCAGCTGCTCCCAAAGGGAAATACTGAGCTTTTTACTGCCATAAAGTTACAGTCTCCGAAAAACCAGAGGGGCAGTTGTACTGTATCTTAGGGGTCACTGTGAGGTGGAATCAACTCTCACATTGCTCTAGAAATATGTATCACCTCTCCAAAGCAGTGTGCTTTTCCTTCTAATAATAATTACTAAAGTAATTAAGAATCTGGATGAAGAGTTTATTGGGCACTAAAATGGTTCCAGACAGGAAGAGTCTATAAATGTGTCCTTACTTTCAGCCAATACTTTGGGGGAAGTAATTAATTCCTCTTCAGAGCTTATTTTCTTGTTTATGTTTTCTTCAACTTAGACATTTAGTATGTGACTAAGAATACATGCATATACTGTAGAGTTAGGCAGGGTTCTCTAGATCAAAACAAACAGAACTCTTATGAATAGATGGCAGATAGATGGATAGATAGATAGGTTTATATAGCAAGAAGGATTGTAGCAGCCAATTAGTCCATACAGCAGTATAAAGGGCCCAGTTCAGTTCAACTCATATTTATGGAACTGTCAGTATACTGGACGTCCTTCAATTATGCAGGCTGTTGGTTCAAGGTCATGGAAGTAGAGAGAAGAATCTGCCCCAGATAAGACAAGCAGAAATGACCCAGAGGCAACAGATGGAAGGGTGGGGCAGCAACTGTGAGTAATGCAGGGGAATAGCAAAGCAAGCCCAATGGACTGTTAGGATCTAGTGATACATGGCAAGGCAACAATATCCATGGGCTGGCTTAGCCTACAGGTAGAGACACACAGTCCAGACCAAGAACTAGCTCAAGCAGCAGCATACTGGCCTCATTCCCAGGGAGAAAGAGAGACGGAGGCCAATGTCCTGAGGCATTTATCTCAGTCTCACTCCAATCAAGCTGCCACCTGATTAAGCACCACCCACATGTTTCTACAGAAGCCTAGTTGGCACAATAAGCCTAAGTATCACAACTGCCATCAAGTAAAATTTACTTAACAATTTAAAAGTTTCAAGACATTATTGGGTCATTAAAATGTTTTGTATAAATAGGTTTTAAGAGAAATGCAGCACATTTTAACTTTCCCTAAGTTTAGAAAAAGAAATAATATAACAGCATTTTTTTTTAGTTTCATTTTTTTAACTGATCTCTTTTCTTTAAAACTCGTGTAGTCTAAGAGAGCGTACTCCACTCAAAAGGGATTTTTTTCAAAGCTATATATATATATATATATATATATATATATTTATACAGAACAACCTTATCACCTTCAAAGTACTCTCCATTACACTTAGTACATTTGTTAAATGTACAATTACATTCCTGGAAATATTTGTCAAACTTTCCTGTTTGGATGGCTGATAGAACCTATCTCATTTTCTTTCTCACCTCTTCTCTCATCAAATTTCTGACCTTTCATGACCCTCTGCATTTGGGGAAGCAAATAGAAATCACATGGAATGAGATCAGGCACTGGGACAGAAAGACATGCTGGTTTGTTTTTGTTTTTTGTAAAAATCTGACACACTGTGATGCTTGTGTGAGCAGGTGCATGTCATGGTGGCAAAATCAGTACCCTGTCTGCCAGAAATCAGGCCTTTTTTTGTTGCATGGTTACATAAACTTTTTAGAACCTGTATATAGAAAGCTTGTTTAACAGTCTGACCTGGTGGATTGAACTCCAAATGAACTATGACTTGACATTTTTGTCTGTTTGGGAAATTGATGTATGACCAGAGTGAGATTATCAATTGACATTTCATCTTTTTTTTTGACATTTCATCTTTTTTTGAAATGAGCAAACCACTCCTACATTTGAATTTTCCCCATTCTCCCGTCATTCTAACTTGTGTTCAACAACACAACAGTGTCTGTGGCATGATCCCTGGGCAGGAGCTGAAATTCCACAGCCACACATAGTTTTCCTAAGTCACCCATCACAAAGAACAGGCTTGAGGAAAACTGCTTTTATGAAATAATTCACAGTGACTAGAATGACCCTGCCCGGGTGATGCTACTGGTTGAAGAAAGTGCTTGACTGCTTGCCTTGAAGAAAAATGTGCATTATGAAAGCTCCACTCTGCTGAGTGCAACTCAGGTTTGGGGGAGGTACCCCCTCATAGATCAGTCTCATTAGTGATAGGTGCGGCAGTCATCTGCTTATGTTAATTTTATAATTGAAATGTAGGGGTGGAGTCTGGCCTATTAATCATGAGAAAGCCACTGAGTAGCTGATGAGGCCTCTGTGTGGGCATGGCTTTCACCTGAGACTCCTGGGAAATCTCGCGGTATTTCCCTTGTGAAGATGAGAAGCTATATTCCCCAGTTGTTGGGAGTTAGTTTCAGAGATGATTAACCACAGGCAACACAAGATGCAGACTACGAGGAGTTGGAGAAGCCTGCGGAGAGACCACTCGGCTTTGCCCTGATGAAGACGGACCTCTGAAGCTGGAGTGGCATGTTGTTGATGGACCTGAGCCCTGGAAGTGAGGAGCCATGGGGAGACCCCTGCCAGTGCCAGAATTCTGCACCCACTGGCCTGTGACTTCGTGAGTTGGAAGAAGACATTATAGACTGGTATCGGACATATGAGCTAATATCAGACTTTTGAGTTTGTACTGGACTGGGTGGGGATGCTTTCTCAATGTTCCATTCCTTTTGTATATAAACCATTCCCCTTTATCCATATGCATGTTTATGATTTTGTTTCTCTAGTTTACCCAGACTAACACACTGTTATATGAGGGTTTAACAATTTTTGTTTAGCCTCCCTAAATCTAAATCAAACACAGTCATCATATCAATTGTGACATTACAGGACAAAGTAGAATTGTCCCTTGGCGTTTCCAAAGCTGTAAATTTTTATGGCAATAAATGGCACCATTGGTTTTCCTTGGAACCACTAGTGATTTTGAACTGCTAACCTAATGATTAGCAGCCTAATAGGTACGGCACTGTGCCATCAGGCCTCTTACTCTTCTAACAGGGAACCTTTCCTTCATAGTTTTGTGTTCACGTCCTATAATGAATAGAGGGGGGGGGGGATCAGTGGGCAATTAACAAGTACTTGAATCTTACCCTAAGCTTGAGCCTCTTTTGTTGTTTACAATGAAGCCTTCCCATCTGAATATACTTGATAATATAACAAGTAATTATTTTAAAAAGCTAAACTTAAAGAGGTTTACATTTTACCACTTAAAAGACTTGGTAAAGTATTTTATGCCAATGTTTCTATCTGGGAAAACATGAATTACTGAAATATAAGAAAGGGTTACTTTGGCAATGTCCAAAGCTTTTGAGTTCAAATATTGTTCACCCCTTACCATTAGGAGTCCATGTTCCCCTGAGAAAATCATAATATGCCTGTATGAGCCCCTAGTAAAATTATTTTTAAAAAGGTTTATGAACAGAGTTTATTTATAGTTTAAACTAAATCTAAGTCATCAAGAAATTTCATAAATGATGACATTGGTCTACTGTGTCAGTATATCATGCTTATTATGTAAGAAGAATAGATTGCTACCACATTGGAGCATGTGCAGAAACAAGTGCAGTTAAGAGATCAAGGAATTGTCCCATAAAGATTTAGGGACTACATTTCAATAGCATAAGTAGGGAAAACAAGTGTTCTTTCCAAATTTAAATAATAAATTGCAGAATCTACTCTAAGGAATAAGCACAATGACCAATAGACCCCTCGTGTCACTTCTTAAAATCACATTTTGCAAATGTGAATGTTGTTCTGACCAATATTCCAGGTAGACAAGGATGTAGTTCTGGTATAAAAAGACCCTATATGCAAAATACCAAGATGGGTGAATTGTTTTAGAAGGACCCAAAATGAGCATAAAAAGAACAGACCCTTGAGAATAAAAAAAAAGAAGTTATGAAAATGTTCCTGGAAAATAGATACTGTCACATAACTGAAGGGTAATAGAGGTAGAGTTTATGGATGATCATAGAACTGGACATGATATCAGTTCTCAGTATATTGATTCATAAATCCAGGTTGAGTAGACAACAGTATATTGTAAGATGTACATATAACCCTAAGATGAAATTTACATAAACAGGTTGGTGAGATATCCATGTCATCTAAGATGGCTACTCCATCCTCTCCCTCAGATAACCACTATGATATGATTCCATGGACAGTTCTGTATTCTTAGATTTAAAGGAAAATATTTAAAGAATCAGCTGGAAAGCTGATCTTGGTTTAAAATGAATGAGTCTCCTCAGAATTAAATGTAAGCTGAAATGGAGATTGGTGGCATAACAACAATTAAAATAATTGCTTAGATAAATATTTTCAAGTGGTTGGAGTTTGGGGAGGAGCACCTGATCTTCCATATGGTATAGTAGAAAATAAATTATATGTGGATATGTTAGTCTGGGTTGACTAGGGTAGCAAATCAAAGACATTCACATGTGTGTAAGAGAGAACTTTATATCAAAGAGAAATTATACATCAAGAAAACATCCCAGCCTAGTCCAGATTGTGTTCATAAATCTGATATTAGTTCATATGTCCATTGCCGGTCTATATTTTTCTTCAGATCCACACAGCACAAGCAATGATGCTGAATGCAGGAAGTATGATCCCAGGACAGTGGATGGAAAGTCTTGTGGATCCAGTAATCCTGAAAAGCGCTTCAGGTCTGATGTGGTCTCCACATGACTCCTCTAGCCCCAGGGTTCAGGCTCTATCAGCACAACACTTCTGGTTTATTAGCAGGAAAATGAAGCAGAGAATGTGTCTGCCCTCCAATGAGCTATTTATCTCCTTCACACCTCCAAATGAGGTCATCAGGCTGTGATCTGGTTCAAAGGCTAGCTCCACCCATTAGCGAGTTGTGGAAGATTATGTATCTACCACAATAGCCATACTGACAGTATTGAATAATAATCCTCTGCAAGCCTGAAAAGGAAATTTTCAAACAACAGGGAAAACAGGTTTCCATTAGAAACAGGTGAATAGATGAGGCAATGGATGCAAATTGTGAATATCTTTGCTTCACCTGTTAACTCTCACCAAAAAGTATCTGCTAAAATAGGTAGATAGAGTGTCTGAGCTACTTGAAATTGATATTTTTTTTTCTTTCAGTGGTCATTTCCATGCTGCCATAATGTTCAAACAAGCAAAGTGGATCTGATGGCAGTGATTCGGTTTTTTTCATAACTAAAAGCAACAAAAACTCCCACACATAGAAAAAATGATTTAATGATTCCTGTGCCTGATTGCTCATTAGTAGATTGGTGACGTTTCAACTTGGCAAATAATAAAACTTGCTTTCTAAAGGCAAAGAACACTTGAAATAATTCAATGTGAAGAAAATCCAAATCCTCAAAACTGGGCTAGTAGTTCAAAACTGGACTAATAGTTAATTAAAATCATGATAATTAGAGAAAAGATTAAAGTTGCCAAGGTTTTATTTAGCTTGGATCCATAATCCAGTTTCATGGAACAGCAGTCAAGAAATCAAAACTTAATGCAAATTATTCAACATGGCTGCGGAGGTCAATAAACTGGGCCTGAGGTTCCAGAAAGCTGATTCTGATCTCAGCTGCATGCTCTACAAGCTGGAATATGAAAAAAGAACAATTATCCTGATTCAACTGGTGAGAAAAATCCAGTTATACCCTTGAAGGAGTTGTCAGCTATAAAGTCTCACAATCAAGCTTGCATACACGGTTTAAACCAGTTACTGCTTATGGCGGTCATGTACGTGGTGTCAATTTCATGATTGAGTGTGTAGGGATGGAATCTAGCCTGTCAATTTGAAGAGAGTCATTGAGACCTCTGTGTGAGCATGGCTTTCTCTGAGAATTCTGAGAAATCTCACAATATTTCTCCCATGGAGGTGAGAGACTATAGACTCAGTCTCTTGGAGTTGGTCTAGCATGCTGATAGATTTTGAGTCCTGGAACCTAGAGGAGAAGCCACATAGGCTTGCCCTGATGGAACCATATCTCTGGGGCTGGAGAAACCACAGAGAGACCCCTGCCAGCGCTGCAATGCTTCTACCACCAATGGATACTGCTGATGAACCCTGAGTCCTGGAAATGAGAAAGACTCCTGCCAGCGCTGGGATGCTTCTACTACCACTGGATACACAAGACTCTGAACCATTTGGCCTGTGATTGTCCTGGTGTCATTGCATGTGCTTCATGAGTCGGAAGGAGACTTTATAGACTGGTATCGGACATAAAGGCTAATATCAGACTTACGACCTTGGACTGGACTGCGTTGGGATGCTTTCTCAATGTTCCATTCCTCTTATATATAAACCTTTCCCTTATCTCCATATACATGTTTATGAATTTATTTCCCTGGTCCACCTGGATCAACACACTGCTGGATAGAATGATACTAAGAGTTGCAGTTGTGTGACTTTGACTAAGACCATGACCATGATGCAAGAACTACAAAAGCTAACAGACCTGGAGCTGTCACCACAGATGGAAGAAGAGAAAACTGCAGAGAATCAATTAAAATCTCACACAGCCAATTTATAAAGAAATGGACTTGCAAAAGCGAACTCCGATCAATTCCACAGAACTTTGGGAAGCTGTTTTAAAACTTGCTGCCAAGGAAGTTAAGTTTAGAGGCTGGGGAGGTTTGGAGTAGATGGTTAGATACTGATTCCTTTCATGAAAGGGGATCTAAGAAGAAACAGCAGACCTTAAATGAATAAAGTTCAGCCAAAAGGATGGAAAAGGAATAAAAGGATTTAAAATTTATACTCCCACTTAGGTATGAGATTTTATTCAGGAAAAACTTTGAAAACTATTTCGCATCTGTTTTCTTTTCGTATTATTTGGATGGATATTGCACTTGGAAAATCTGCTGTACACAAACTCTTTGGCGCCTTGAAGACCGTGGGTATCCCACGAAGACTGAGACACACCTGACCTGAAGCCTGTCATTTTCACTTGTCTTGTATGTATGTGGCAGTTGGTCAATGAATAAAGAATGAAGAACTGTCGCATTTGCCCTATAGTATTAGCAAAGTATTAGCAAAGTATCATGGACTGACAGAAGAACAAAATCTGTCTTGGAAGAAATATGACCCTAAAGCTCCTTAGACCCAAGTACATTTAAAGATATTAGAAATCGATGTAAATAATAAATTTCAGTGATAAGTTACATTAATAAATGAAATTATGTTTATTCCAATCAACTGTCAATGTATTAAATCAATGTACATTATTTTGAGCAATAATAAGGAAGTCATTCCTTTCATTTGCAAAGTCAAAAATAGGCATTATATAAGACATGACACATACATTTGCAAGAAACAAGATTTGCACTACAGAAAGTTGAAACATGATCAAGGTGATCCATGAACACACAACTATGGCTTCAATCTTTACATATAAGTAGACAAACTATGATATATAGGATACTGAAATATAATTTAATTAATTAATAAAATGTATAAACTACATTGTCTAATTTCCTAAATTAATGATTTTTATTAAAAATTAGTATAGAACTCTGCAGTTACAAAAGGACAGAATGGAAATCTATAAATCTGATATAGTTGAATTTGAAGCTTGATTTTTGCCCTTAATTTGTGTAATGCCTTTCCATTTGGTCCATTTGACTTTAGTATTCAGTGCATCCATTCCATCTGGTATAAGGTCATGAGAATCTTATTTCTGGTACATAACCAACAAATAAATCTTGAACACTTCCACATGTCACAGAAGGCTCACTCTGGCATCCAGTAGAAACCCTTGACATATTATCCTGTGGTTCTTCTAATACCATACTGTCTTAAAAACTTGACATTTTACCAACTGCTCTTACTAATTCTCTTTTTTTATTCAACAAACTCTTATTTTCACTTACTATTTAAAAGTCACTTTTGTAACATTTTCCTTGAATGAGTTCTGTGTTCTACTCAGTTTGCTTTCATAGCTATAGTTGTACCAATACCAAGCTGTTGTGATTATCATGGCCATATAATAACTTGAAATCTAGGAGTGAAAGGTTTTCTATTTTGTTTTTAATGATGTTTTGTTTATCATATTTGCCTTCACAAATCATATAGAGTTGGTGTTTTGTTTTTTCATTTCTGTGAAGAATTGTACTGGGATTTGGACCAGAATTGCATTGAATTCAGAGAGTACTTTATGCAGTGTTTACATGTTTACTATAGTATGTCTTCCTAGTCTTATAAATGGAAAATGTTCCCACTTGTGCTAGTCTCTTGGTCTCTGGTAGAAGTGGTGTATAATTTTCTTTCTATAAAATTTTATTTCTTTTGTAAAATTTATTCCTAAGTATTTTCTTTTTGGCATATTTATCAGAAATTTACTTTTTTCACAGTCATCTATATTATACTATATTATACTGCATGTTGATTTTTTAGCCTGCTACCTTGCAAAATGTTCAATTGCTTCTGGAAATTTAAAAGTGGAATCTTTGATACTTGTACGTTTTATGTTTTTTATATATAACATAATATCATCTGCAAATAGCAATTTTTTCCCTCCTGTCCCAATGTGGATATTTTTATGTCTTATGGCTGTCTAAGACTTCTAGGACTACAGCAAATAATAATAATAAAGGACCATGCTGAATAGTTCCTGTTAAATGGGAGAATGGTTTTAATTTTTCTCTAATAAGTGAGATACTAGCCATTGGCTTTATATATAGGACTTTTATGATGTTGAGAAAATTATCTTCTATCTAAGTGTTTTTGTCAAGGATGTTGAATTTTACCACATGCATTTTGGCATCAGTTGATATAATTATACAGCTTTTTCCTTTGTTTTGTTTATTTTGTGTATTTTATCGATTGCTTTTCTATCATTAAACCATCATTACCTGCCTAGTAGGAATCCCACTTCATCATGATGTGTAATTTAAAATATGTATTTCTTGACTCATCTTTGGCTAGACTTTGGTGGAAAATTTTGAAGTCTTTACTTTAAAAGGATATTAGCTTTTTTAAAAATAATTTTCATTTCTGGTGCTATCTTTGCCTGGATTAGATATCATGGTTATACTTGCTTCATTTTATGACTTTGTGTCATTAAAAGAGTTTGTTGTTTTCTATATCCCAAAATTGTTCACGTATTATTGGTGTTAACTTTTCTCTAAATTCTTTGTAGAATTTCCTGGTACCATAATCTGGTCTAAGAATTTTGATAGTGAGCATTTTTAAATAGCCATCTCATTTCTTCTTGTGTTATAGATTTGTTGAGGTTTTCTACATCAGCCTGTGTTCATTTAGATAGGTAATATATTTCTAGAAATTTATCCATTTCTGCTAGATTTACAAATTTTTTGGAATCTATACTGAAGGCTTCTGGGATGGCGTGAAATTACTTGGCGTGTCTCTTTCTACATCTAGCTTTGAAAGCCCCATTAAAGGATTGGGTTTGTTTTTATTAGGTGCTGTCAAGTGGCTTTCAACTCATCATGACCCTTTGTACATTAGAAAGAGACACCACCTATTTCTGCACTATTTTCACAATTGTTTTATGCATTAGACAATCAGAGCAGCCACTGTGTCAGTGCATCTCAGCAAAAGTCTTCCACTGTTTCATGACCACGCTGTTTTACCAAGCACAGTGCCCATCCCCAGTGTTCGATCTTCTACAATATGTCCACGGACATGAGACTGAATCTTTCAATTATTACCTTTAAGATGCATTGTGACTGCATTTCATCTGATAGGTTTCTATATTCTTTTGGCAGCCTCTGATTCTGTAAATATTCTTCAACAGTGACCACACTTCTGTTGCATCAGTTTTTCTTCAGTCTTCCTGATTCAGCGTCCAACTTTCACATGTATGTGAGTCAATGCCTTGGTGAGGCATAGAAACAAGTAATATGGCTTGGATCAGTCCTCAAAGCATCATTCTTCCTTTTGAGCAGTTGAAAGAGGTCTTAAAAGGAAGATTTACCTAGTGTGCTGTGTCTTTTCAACTGGAAGCTGCTGCTTCTAGGAGCATTGACTCTATATCCAAATCAGGTAAAACCCCTGAAAGCGCAAACTATCCCTACTTATCATTATTTATTCAGTTGTGAGGATCTTAGTCTTCTTCACAGTAAGTCAGAATCCATATTGAAGGCTGCAATCTTTAACCTTCATCAGCAAGTGCTTCAAATTGTCCTCACTTTCAGCAAGTGATGCTATGTCAACTATTGCAGGTTAATAATAAGGATATTAATAAGCCTTGATTCAAGGGAAAATGTTCCTGAAGAAGGCAATCATGTTTTGTAAAGTACAATGGTGGTGAAAAGCAGGAAGCCCCTCAACAAGATGATATGAAACCATAGCTGCGTCAGTAAGTTCAGGAATAGGAATAATCCTGAGGTTGGTGTAGGACCAAGAAATGTTTTTATTGTTGTTGTTGTTGTACTGAGGGTTCCTTTGGGTCAGAGCCAACTAGATGTATCTGAGAACAACAACAACAACAATAACCAATCTTGATGACACCGTCTACATCACATATCCCAGTTTCTCTGATGATTTGCTCAATATGCAGTTTGAATAAATATGATGAGAGGATGCAGCCCTGACACATACCTTTCCTGGTTTTAAATCCAGCAGTGGTACCTTGTTTTGTTTGCACAACTGCCTCTTGATCCACATAGAACTTACATATGAGCACAATGAAGTGTTCTGGAAGTTTCCATTCGTTTTAACATTATCTATAGATTATTTTGGTCTACAAAGTTGTATGTCTTGGCATAATTTAGAAAACACAAATAAACATCTTTCTGGTATTCCCTCCTTTGAGTCATGCTCCATCTGGCACCAGCCATGATATCCTTTGTTCTTTGTTCTGTTCTGAATCCAGTCTGAACCTCTGGAAGTTCCCTGTCAATACCCTGCTGCAACCGTTGTTGGATGAGACTCAGAAAGCATTTACTTCTGTCTAACATCAATGATGATGTTCTTTAGATTGAATATTGCCTCATCTGCATGTGAAAGTTGCACGGTGAATAAAGAATATTAGAAAACAATCTTTGATTTTGCATTGCAGTGTTGAAGAAGAAGGTTGAGTATACCATGGGGTGCTAAAAGGATAAAGTACACTCAGAACGTTCCTGAGAAGCAATGGCAATGAGAAATCTCTTATCAACTTTGGAGAGATTTTCCGGAGTAAATGGTTTCTGTAGAAGGACACCGGACTGGGCAAAGTAGAGGCGCAGCAAAAGAGAGGAAGTCTCTCCAGGAGATGGATTGATGGTTTGGTTGCAACAATGGGATCAAGCATAAAATCGATTTTAAAAATGGTTCAGGATGAGGCAATGTTTTGTTCTGCAGTGCATGAAGTTGCTATGGTTCATAACTAACTGGACGGCACCTGACTACCACAAGACCTCTGAAAAAGAGTAAAAGAAGTCCCTAATCATCAAGAAAAAGCCACTGGCAGTGAACACGGGAGCACCCTATCTGAAATAGTAAAGGCTGGAAAGGCACCAGACATCAAAGCACCAAGAACATGAGAGAAATCAAAGTACACCACTGAGGATGAGAACCAGACTTGCACCCTTATGGAATAAGGCAGAAGCCAAGAGACCACGTGGCTGAGAGGCTTACGACCAGAGAGACATGCCTACCAGTAGGGCTCAGAAAGGTGCTTTTGGTCAACGGGATGGTATCCTTCATATCTTGGAGCCCATTCATTTTCTAATAAAACCCACACTTTCCAGCATTCTCTCTGTGAGAGCAGCGTGTCCATAGGAATGGATTGTTGAACCCAGTAAAGAAATAGAGTGGGGGAAAGAGTTGGCTTCTGAATAAGCATGGAGTTTGGGGGCACAGATAACATCTGCCTTGTTGCAATTAATTTGGGACAGAACAGAAGTCAATTTTCCTTTCCACTACTGAGGCTGGTGGAAGTCAGTTGTGGCCTCCATTCCATTTCTTCAGTGGTAATACTTGATTTTCATCAGAAGTGCCTCCTGTCTCCTTTGCTTTCAATAAATGCAGCTGGGCTATCTGCCTATTATAGTTCGGTAATGAGCCTTCCTCGAATTCTGATGACATGTGTTTCTGCATATAGTTCAGATTTCTGCTGAACATATATATTGCTCAGATTATTTGCAAAACAAAAACTCAGTAAGTACAAGGGAAGGGTTGGTGAATCCTCTACTAACTTGAACCTATCCTGTGTAGCTTTGTTCTGTTCAAATGACAACATCTTGGTCCCTATACAGGTTCTACTGGAGCACAAATTAAAGTGCTCTGGAATTACAGTCTGCAATTTCTGACCCCTACCACTTGTCTGCCAGTTTGACATATTGTGATGGCTTTTGTGTCACTGTGATACTGGAAGTTTTGTCACTGATATTCTAAATGCCAGAAGGGTCAGCCAAGGTGAGTAGAAATAGCAGAGCTTCCAGACTAAGCACAAACAATGAAGAAGGGCTCCGTGCTCTACTTCAGAGGAAAGAGCCATTGAAAATTGAATGCTTAGTTTCAAAACATTGCTGGACACTGAAGGTGTAAAGGATAGAAGCAGGGCATTTTCTGAGATAGTGCTGGAGAATGACTCCTTAAGGTCCAAAGGCACGCAAAATGAGACTGAGGATGAGCTGATTTCTCAGTGTGCAGTAGCCCATGGCTATATGGACCATAGCTATATAAACTGGGGAAAAGTGGAGCCTATGGTATCTTCATTTTCTGATAGGGCATGATTCAAAATAATGTGAAACAGCTACAAACACCTGCTAATTATGGGAAATTGCAATGTGAAAAATATAAATGTAATAAAATGGTGATCGAAAATAATATATAACCCCCAGAAATTGATAACATAGGAAATAGTGAGTTGAAATGAACTGCCATTGATCATTTTGAATGAGAAAATCATGTGATTTGCTATTTCTGGAAAATCACAATCAAGAGGAATGGCTTGACATTCATTGTCAAAAAGGAGATCGCAAAATCAATCATGGAATATAGTGCTACCTATGATGGGATTTTATATATTCACCATCAAGGAAATCTAATCAATATAGCTACTATTTAAATATGTGCACTAATCACCAAGCTAATGACAGAGATTGAGGAATGCTACTAAAAGTCTTCATTCAGTTATCAATCAAACATGCAATAAAGATGCACTGATAAATTTTGGCTATTGAATGCAAAAGTTGGAAACAAAGAAAGAGGAATAGTAGTTGGAAAATATGAACTTGATGATCTAAAGGAAGCTGGAGATGGGACGATAGAGTTATGCAAAACCCAAACGACTTGTTCATAGCAAATGTATTCTAGCAACACAAAAGGAGAGATGCACATGGACTTTTCAAAATGGAATACACAGAAATTAAATTTACTATATCTCTAGAAGACTCTAAAGAGAAGCAGATGCCTGGCTATCAAAAAGAATAGCCCTTGGGAACTTACAGGCTTGTAATCAAACAGGAAACCATCTAAGTGAGTTGCCATCTAAGCGAGGTATCCTTGTGAAAGAAGCACACCAGCCTATGTGATCCAAAAAATGCCAAGTAACAAAGTTAAAATATGGGTGAAGGGAGATTCGGACTGTATACTATATGACAAAATAATAATAATTTATAAATTATCAAGAGTTCCTGGGGGAGGAGGCAGCTGGGAGGGAGGGGGAAAATGAGAAGCTGATACCAAAGGCTTAAGTAGAATGCAGATGTTTTGAGAATGATGAGAGGAACAAATGTACAATGTACTTGACATACAATGGATGCATGTATGGATTGTGAGAACCCCCAATAAAATTATATTTTAAAAAGTAAATGTCAGAAAAAATGAGGGCAATGTGCATGCAAGCATACCTGATTCAATTTATGTGTGGATTGTGATAAGAGTTGTACAAGCCCCCAATAAAATGATTAAAATAAATAAATAAAATAGTTGGCATTCTTGCTGGCTTGGATGCTTGCTATTGAAAAGGCAGTTTAGTTTGTTCAGTCTCATAGATTAGGCTGATAGAACTTCAGAACAAATAACATTGTGTTTTCTAAATTCCTCCTGTAATTTGAGCTAAAACCATACTGTAAAGTAATCCTTATGATATTTTTTAGTGTTATTTACACAATTCATTGCCATGGGATGGTTTGCTAATGAAAATAATATAGCAATAGTTTTAATCATACGAAATATGATACATGGCTTAGTTCAGTCAATATAGTTTATTAAAGTTTCCTATGATTTACAAAAAATACTATGGACAGTTTGGTATCACCATGTAAATTGTGAATACCCAATTTTCTGGAAGGATGTGAAAGATTGTGACAACTCAAAATTCAGCTACAAAGTACCTATGCAGATTAGATCTTTGGCCAGTCCCCTCTGGACACAGTTGATGGACTTTGCTATCAGCCAGAAATTATTGCAGACTTGATTATAGAGGACGGAACTACAGTATAATAAGATAATTGATCATTTAAACTCCATCTTGAACCAATTGTGGATCTATTCTATATTTAAATATTTCTTGTTTGTTCGTTGACAAAATGGTTTTTTCTCTTGCATTTATGAGAATACACAAACCCACACACACCACACACACTGTTTTTGTTCTATCTTTCATTTTCTTGTTGTTCTTTGTGGTATGAAGCACAGACAAGACAGCTGAAAGAGTCAATAATTGATGGAAAATTTACCAAGAATGAGGATTTTTGAAAGGAATTAGGGAGCAAATAATAAACATGGGGGAGGAGAGGTGCAGTAGAACAGATTATAGTAATGTCTATACAAATATTTTAAAACAAGGCTGAACTATAGAAGCATATATTATGTGAATTATGTTAAAATTAAACTATCAGGGGTGGGGGGGTTGATAACCCAGGCTAGGGACTGACTGTGGAACAGACCATCTATTGCTTATACAGTAGTTCAGGACCAAACCAAAGAAAAATAAAACAAGCTGACCAGAGCTAAAATAGAACCTGGAGAATACACCACATCAATTTTTAGGAAATCGCAAGGCTAGATTTGGTTCATTTTATATTAATGACAGAGCCTTAATAAGCTTTAGGAGGATATAAGGAACTCCTTTCATTAGGAAAGCAAAAGATCGTTTGGAAGATCTTACCTGTGTAAAAAAGGGTAAGTGGATAGCAGAGGTACTCTGAAAGTTGCTTTTCATCATAGAATAGCTAAATCAAATGGAAGAAATGATGAAGGTAAAGAGACAAATAGAAAATTTCAAAGGGAATTTCAAGAAAATGGACTGATATTATAATGAGATGGTGGAGATTAAGAATTAGAAAACCAAAAGGGACGAACACACTCAGCATAGCTTAAACTAAAAGAACTTAAGGAAGATTCCAGCCTGGAGTCACAATATTGAAATATTCTATTTTGAAAATATTGAGTAATTCAAGAAGCAGCAAAGCACATGGAAAGAATACATAGAGCTACTATATCAAAATGAACTAATTGGCCCTCCGTCTTTTTAAATAGCAGCATATGAGCAAGAACAATGGGACCGAAGAACACAAGGACTAACTGCACTGATTGCAGTAGCCGAAATCGTAGCTCCAGGAATTGATTGGAATACCGATTGATAAACAAGCTGATAAAACATGATAAGCACTCACTCATCTATGTCCAGGAATTTTGAAGACAACTACTTGGTCAAGTGACTGGAAGAGACCCATATCTACATCCATTTCAAAGAAAGGTAACCTAACAGAATGCCCAAACTAGCAATTGTACAGTGCCACTTTTATCATATGCAGGTAAAATTTTCCTGACTATGATTCAACAACAATGGAAGTATTATATTTATAAAGAGTTGCCCCAAATTCTGGCTATATTCAGAAGAGGACTTGGAACAAGGGGTATAATTGGTGACAAGAGGTGCATTTGGGCTCAAAGCAGAGGATACCTGAAAGATATTTACTTGTGTTTCACTTATTATGCCAGGTAATTCCACTCAAAATAAAATGTGAATAGTGTTGAGGTGAATGAGAAGGCCAGAAGACTTAATTGTGTCCATGTGCTTATATATAGATCAAGAGACAGCAGTATGAACAGAGTCAGGGAATACTGCATGGTTTAAAATCAATAAAGGTATGAGTAAAGGTTGTGTCATCTCACAATATTTGCTCAATCTGTATGTTGAGAAAAATCACCAGAGAAGCTGGATTATGTAAAGGATATGGCATGAGGTTTGGAGGAAGATTATTAAAAGTCTGCAATATGCAGATGGCCAAATCTTGTTTACTAAAACTGAGAAGGAACTGAAAGCACTTGCTGATGAAGATTAAGGTTTGCAGTCTGTAATATGAAATATAACTCAATGTGAAGAATTCCAAAATCTTAACAATTGAGCAAGTAGGTAAGATCATGAAAAATGGAGATGTCTTAAGTTGTCAAGAGTTTTTTTTCTCGTTTAGATTCTCTGTCAATGTTCATGGAAGGAATAGTCAAGAGATCAAAAGATACATCACCTTAGGTAAATGTGCTTCACAATACTTTGTTGAATGTCGAAAGCAAGGCTGTTGCTTTGAGAACTAAAGTGAGGCTGATATAAATGATGGTACCTTCAATTGCCTCATATCCCTATGAAAGTTGGATCCTGAATAAGAGAGATGGAAGAAGAAGCAATGCATTTGAATTGTGGTGCTGAAAAAATACTATGAAATGCTAAGAGGACCAACCTTATTGACCATGATGGCAATAGATTGTCTTGTAAGCTTTGGGCATGTTGTCCAGAGAGTTAGTTAAGTCCCTGGAAAGGGACATCGTTTTTGGCAACGTATGAGAGAAGCAAAAGAGAGGAAGGTGGTCATGGAGATGAACTGGCAGTGTCTGCAAGGATGTGCTCTAGCCTGTGAAGAATCCTGGGGTGGAGGCAGGGCCCGGCAGAGTGCGGTCCTGCTGTCCAGAAGGTTGCTGTGGGTTGCATCCAACTCAACAGCAACTACAACAGCAAGGATGCTTCCAGTGACATTGACATTCTGGCCACACAATCACCAAGGATACAGAAAAATGTGAGCCGTTGATTAAAAAAATAAATAAACTCATAGTCAGATTCAAATATGAGGCAAGAAACTTCCATAAGTCAGCATATGTATTTATTAGTTCCTGCAGAATAAAAAATAATAACCCATAGTCATCAAGTCAATCCCAATGTATATCAACCCTATGCAATGTTTCCAAGGCTTTGCATCTTTATGGGACTATATTGTCTCTTCTTTCTCCCACTTATACATGGTTTTAATTGTGTCAAAATGTGTGCTGAAAATCTTCAATCGTATACTTGTGCCTATAAACACAATTGGCAATTTTTACTTTATTATGTTAATGACATTCATTAGTCTAAAGTGTATCTAAAATTCACTTTTTGATAGATTATGAAACAAGTTAGTCAAAGTGGAAATGATAAACCATAGATTCTATGTCACATAGATATAATGAAGGAGTCAAGGTTGTAAAATGTTAAATGTGGTAAGAACTTCTCCCATAGCTCCAAAGGAGGAAACATTTTGCTCTTTTTCTGACACCCTTAATTCAGATTTCTAATCTCTTATATTTTGGGAAAATAAATCTCTCCTTATGAAAATCACCCACTTATGGTATTTTGTTATAGCAGAAATAGTAACTGAGAAGCCATGCTATTTTCTATCAGTATATGTATCTTGTCAAGCCAATCCATGTTTTGTGAAGTCACCTGCTGTCAATAGGTAAAGCATAACAGTTGAAAATGTGCACTCAATCCATCATTTCACAGGATCATGCATATTGGTATATTTTCTAATTATTTCTTCTTTACCATTTTTATTATTGTGTGTTTCTACAGATTGCTTAACAATTTTAAAATAGTACTCATTATTAAATAGCAAGAAATACACTTTTTATATTCACTGCAATTGAGTCGGTACTGATTTGTAGCAAATTTAGAGAGAGTGGTGTGTGAGGCTCTAACTCTATAGATGTAGAAAACGTCACTAGTTCCATGTTGCACTACCGACTTTGTGGTTAGTGGCCAGACATAACCAACTATGCCAGTAGACCTCCATAAATGGCCAAAGGAGCCCCAAGTGTTTTAGCATTTTTAGTCAATAACTTGTCATCAACTTGTCATACTATAGTGGGTTCCAGGTTGCTATAATACTATGTTATTGTACTGTTTTTTTTTTTCAAATACCTGCAGGGTAACTCAGTGTAAATAGGTTTCCCTAGAGCTTCCAGCCAAAGAAAAAGCTATCAATAAATAAATAGGCTTTCTGCTTTGGAGGTATTGACCATTGAAAAGCTTCTGAATAGCAGTTGAACATAATGACATAAGTTGAGTTGTTGATGAGACATGACTCAATGCAAGAAGAAACAACAGAAAACATCTATTAATATACAGAACTTTGAATGTGTTATGTGTAAATCTAAGACAATCACAAGCCATGAAAATGAAATGGACCATGTATATATCAGTATCCTAGGCTGACATGAACTTATAATTGCTATTTTAAATCAGAAAATCATATGGTTCACTCTGGAGGGAGTGACAAATTCAAGAGGAAGAGTGTCACATTCATCTTCACAAAGGATATTTGAAGATCCAACTTGAAGTACAATGCTGTCTATGACATGCTTAAATCTATCCCTCTGCCAAGATTACAGTCAATACAACTATCATGCACATTTACATACTGACCATTAAGAATAATGATGAAGAAATTGATTTTCTTAATCTCTGTGTTTTGGTGTTGTACTCCTTTATTTATAAATATATGAATATTTATTATTATTTTCTAGTTTCTTGTCAAGTAAAATACTTCACGTATGAGTAATGATTTTAAGTTATTCAAACTCACTCAATGGCTTCCTTATAATACCTAACTAAACTCCTGCCTTCAAGGAGCTCTCCAGGAACAAGGCTGGGCTTCCTACAATAAGTATTCACATAAAAAGCAATGAAAGAGAACACTGCCAAACTTTAGAACATGGTTTTTTTCTTGCTGTGTGCCAGAGGTTTCGTCCTAAGTCATACTGACTCCATGTACAACAAAACAGCAGAATAAAACACTGTCCATAGGCAGAGTCTCTAGGTGGTACAAACTGTTAATGTGCTAAATTGGAGGCCATAGGTTAGAGAAACAAGCCCACCCAGGGGTTCTTTGGAGAAAGATCTTGGGTAGTTACATCTGAAATGCCAGCCAATGAAAATATCTGGGATCAATAGTTCTGACCTCATAGGCTTAAGGTCACCACGAATCTGCACAGAATCAGTGTCACTTGGCTCAGTTTCTATTTCACAGTCAATATGTGGGGACATAGAGCTATTTTTCTGCTTATACCTTGCTTACCTATATTATATTTTAATATATTATAGAGACTTAAAAGTAATGGTCATTCTTTAATACAAAAAAATGTAGTAATAATTAAGTGGTTTTGAATTAGATTAAAAAATGCTAACTGCTTCCATGGTCTTATATTGTTAGTTACCACAGATGGATTTGATAGGGTTCAGGAAGAAATTGCAGTGTTTTTTTTCATATAATCAATCAGCTGACACAAGCTTAGATTCTTTAAGGAACTACTAATTTCAGACACAAACCAGAATGAAGAAACATCTTCAATAATATAGTGAGCTTCTATTAATGGAAAGGATATTCTTCTTAAATCATCATCTACCTCAAGTACTAGACAATATGTAGATAATTTACATTTAGAAAATTTTATTTTCATTTACAGTTCCCAAAATGAAAATAAATTAGAACTACATTTTGGGGTCAAAATGATTCCATCAGACATAAAACTCTACACAGACACTGAGAGTGTGTACATTTAGAACATGTAAGTTAAATTAATATTTATGCCTCACATTTATTGACTGATTAATATATGCTCCCAAGAGTTGTACTAAGCACTTTGCAGTATGACAATGTACTATTTACAGTCAATGTGTTTATTCAATAAACATATACCAAGAACCTTCTAGTTTTCCTATATAAAGCAATAATCTATGGAATAACTAGGCACTAAAAGTAAAAAATATATTATAGCTTCATCTTATTAGTGAATATGTAAATACATTTGGATGCTAAAAGTAGCAGAATTCAAGACTATGAATGGAAATTCAATTGCCTAGTGGGTTTTAAATGAGACAATGAACCAAGAAGAATATGAGGTTGCTTTTTTTAAACCTTTCTATACATGAGGATACTACAATTTAAATCTTTTAACATTTTATTCAAATGAATACAAAGTTAATGCAAATATAAGACATCAGATTCCAAATCAAATGTTTTGGTGCCATAGTAATAAATTCCACACTAGCAGCAACAGAAAGAAGGTTAAATTATATTCTTTCCAATTTAAATATTTTTCTGACATTTTAATGAGGATTATTGCTTTTTTTCTTTTTGTCTTTTTAAACTCACTTGTTATATGGTATTTCTCAGAAAGGCATCCACGTGATTTGAGTAATTTTTGCTTCAGTCCACCTATGCCATGCTTTCATTACATGGCATTTTTCCAACTGTATAATTAATTGTCTAAAATTGTTGTAACATTTGGAAATGTGTGCTAAAGCCTAGCTTACCATAACCAGATATTGTTAAATGCTGTTAACCTTTGAAGTCTGCATTTCACTTCCGTGAATTCTTGCTGCATCTGGATTCTTGACATGTAACATAATGTAGGTATGCATTATTTTATTTTGATTTCCTTTTATTTTACTTCACAAATAACATATTTACAAATTGAAGGTTTGTGGAAACACTGTGTCATGCGTGACTATAGGTGCTGTTTTTAGAACTGCATGTGCTCACTTTGTGAGTTTGAGTCATATTTTGGAAATTCTCCCATAAATCAATATTTTTCTTTTTTTTTCTTTTTTTTTTTTTTTGTGGGCATCACTGCCTCTGGTGGTCCTGGGCGCTACCCAGCTGCCGCTGGATTTGAACCGCCAAGCCTGCGGGCTGCAGTTCCGCACTCAACCACTTACGCCACCGGGGCTCAGCCCAAATCAATATTTTTCATCATGCTATTGCAAATTAATACAATAAAGTAAGATAGGCTGGATTAACAATCTGGAGAAGAAAGCAATGGGACCGATGCTTCCAGGGGGACAATGGAGAGGGAGAGGTGGGTGAAAGAAGTGGTGTTAACCAATCCAGAGACAAGGGAGCAACAAGTGTTCTAAAATTAGCAGCAAGGAGGGGTTAAAAGCCTTGGCAGGGATTGACCAAGGACAATGAAACTTAGAGGAATTGCTGAAACCCAAATGAAGGCTGAGCATGATAGTGGGACAAAAGGAAAATGAAAGAAAATAGAGGAAAGAACTAAGAGGCAAAGGGCAACTATAGAGGTCTAAATACAGACATGTACAGATGTAAATATATATATGAGGATGGGGGAATAGATCTATGTAGCTTTACTTATAGGTTTAGTATTAAAGTAGCAGAAGGACATTGAGCCTCCACTCAAGTACTCCCTCAATGCAAGAAAACTTTATTCTATTAAATTTGCTTTCCATGATGCTCACCTCCCCAACACAATCTCCAAAGACAAAGCAGATGCATAAGCAAATGTGGTGAAGAAAACTGTGGTGCCTGACTATCAAAAGATATAGCATCTGGGCGGTTCCCTGTCAATGTGCTGCTTTAACCCTTCTGGATGATCTTAAGTAAAAATTTGGTTAAGTGCGATATCAATGATAACATTCTGTAGTTTGAGTAATTTGTTGGTTCACCTTTCTCTGGAATGGACACAAAAACAGATTTTTTTTCCCAGTTAGTTGGCCTAGTAGCTGTCATCTAAATTTCCTGGCATTGACTGGCAAATGATTCCAGTGCTTCTTGAACTGTCTGAAACAATGCAGTGAGTTTGTGGGCAGTTTCTAGATAGATGTTTTTGGCTAATGCGTAAAGTATATTTTGAGTTTCTTCTTTCAGCATCATTGATTCTTTCTCAGATGCTACCTCATACCGCAACTGTGAATTATTTCCTTCTTCTCTTGATGCTTCTTGTATATTTCCATCTTTTGCCTATGGAACCTTTCAAAAGTGCAATTCAATGCCCATTTTTTTTCTGTGAGATCATTCAGTTCCGGATATGCTGAGAGTGTTATACCCTTTTGATTTCCTAATTCTAGATCTTTGCACATTTCATTATAATATTTGGCTTTGTCTTCTCAACTGTCCTTTGAAATGTTCTCTTCAGCTTTTTGACGCCATCTTTTTCTATTTGTTTTATATACTCTTTGATTAGGAGCAAGTTTCAAAGTGTCTTCTGACATCTGCTTTGCTCTTTATTTCTTGCCTTTTAAATGAACATTTGCTGTCTTCATACGTTATAATTTTGATATCTTCCCACAACTCATCAGGTCATCAATGTTCATTGCATCTTATCTGTTCTTTAGATGCTCTCAAAATTTACATGGAATAGGCTTTAGGGGATATTTTGAATCCTTTAAACTTGTTTTAATTTTTTACAGTTTCTATGCATCCTGAACTTAGCTGTGAGCAAGTGTCTAGTTTGAGCTGCTAATATTGAGCATTTCCATTGTGACTTCCCATAAAAGTTGTCAATTTGATTTCTGTGTATTTCATCTGGAGAAGTTCAAGTGTATTGTTGCTTTTTGTTGAAAACAGGTTCTTGCTATGGATAAGTCATTGATTTTACCAAACTCTGCTATGCAATCACCAGTTTCATTTCTATCCCAAAGTTCATATTTTCAAACCGCTCTACCTAACATTTGCCCAACTACTGTTCCTTTAAATATATTTCCAAATTTTGTATTCCAATCTCCTGTTACTATAAATGGTTCTTGATTGCATATTTGTTCAGTTTCTGCATGAAGTCACTGGGTAGGGTTTTTCAATTTCTTTATAAATAGTTTTTGTAGTTTGTGCATCAATTTGAATAGCTTCCAAGATCACAGAAACACGCAAGTCACCACAATACAAAAAAGTGAGGGACAAGTGGTACATCTTATACCTGCATATATTGAGAAAGATTTACCAAGAAAATTGCTCACACAATTGTAGAAGCTGGCAATAGCCAAGTTCATGGGAATGTAGACCTCCTGACATATATGTTGGGCTTTTAAACACAAGGTCAGGGGTTCAAAATTGCCAGCTGCTCTTCAGCAGAAAAATGAAACTTTCTATCACTGTTTTCCAGTCTCAGAAACCCAAAAGAGTAGTTTTATTGTGTCCTGTGTGCTTGAAATATGTCAGAACTGACTCCATAGCAGAGAGTATAGCATATACATAGCTTTTTAAATCACTGGATTCATAAAATTCTGTATGTGTTTCTTTCGGGGATTATATGAATGTGGTTTTTTTTCCCCTAACACAACCTGCTACACTGTCTTTTGTTTGATGCATGTATTCCAATGAAATTCAGTGTCCTTATTGGTGTATTTGGGTATGTTGCTGTCATTTATCTGTATTTGTGTTTGATTTCATCCCTCTGTTTTCAGTATGTGTGTGTGTGTGGTTTCATTGGCATTTTTGGTACTCCTCTAATTCTGTGTTGTTTTGAGTGCTGCTTTCATTGTAATGATTTATTCATTGTGTTATATACTCTATGATGCTCTTAAGTTCGTTGGCTGTTATTGTCCATTCTCTCTCCACCATGATCCCAATAATATTTTTTAAACTTTTCTTGCCTAATTTCTTTAATTTTTTCCTTGTCTGAAATACTTTCATTTCTCCTTTCTATTTGAGGGACAATTTTACTGTCTATAGGATCATTTTTGATAATTTTGGCGTCATTTTTCTTTGTAAATCTTCTATATTTCATCCCATTGTCTTCTTGCCTGCATTGTTTCTGCTGAGAAGTCCAAGCTTATCCTGATTTCTTTTAATGTGACAATTCTTTTTTTCTCAAACTTCCCACAAGTGTCTTCTATTTTCCTTGAAATTAGAGCGTTTCACTCTGATGCATCACCATGTTTTTCATGTTGTGGATCTCATTTGGGGTTATCTCAGTTTCTTGGACCATTATTTTCTACTCTGTGATGCCGTGGAAACTTTCTCCCATAATTTCTTATACTGTTTTCTCTATATACTTTCGTGCTTCTTCTTCCTCTAGGATTCTAATAAGGCGAAGGCTATTTCCCCTCATGGTGCCCTATGCGATTCTGTCTTTCTTTGCAATCATCCACTTTTTGTTGTTGTAATGAGAGTTTATCAGTTGTAATGAGAGTTATTGTTTTTGAGATCACTAACTAAATTTTTTTTATCTTCATTCTATTCCTTGGGCCTTGTAATATGTTGTCTAATTCTGTTCTCTCATTGTTTCCCTCCTAATATTCATTTTGATTTAAGGATTTGAGTTGTTCAAGTTCTTCCATTGTTCTTGTTGGTGTTCCAATTGGAGATCTGATAGGAGTGGGGAAAACATACAGTAGTGAAATGTAGAAAGGAAAAACTAGGTAAGTGGGGAAAATGGGATGATGGGAGGAGAGAGGCAGAATGGAAGAGAATAAAAGCAATGGTGATAATAACAATAATAAGTAACTGGATAGGTCAACAGATTTGCATATATGAAGTGAGATATAACTTTAAGATGGGTGATAGAATTAATAGGTTCTAGGACATATAGTTCCTGAACCTAAAAGAAAACAGAAGCAAATAGTGGAAGGGGGAAGATAAAAGGGTAAAGAAATACTCTGACTAGAAGAGGAGAATATATATTATCTATATTTTCTCTTTATATGTTATGCACACATATACACAAATACGTGGTGAAAAGAGGGAAAGAAGGAATGAGCTATAAAGAATAAAAAAGATTTAGGAAAAGAAAACAAAAATGTGGATATAGAGAGAAGGGAGACAAAAGAAATAAAAGATATGGGTGTGGTTTGGGTGTGGTTGTGGGGCTGGAGTTCTGTTCTATGGTGGTGCAAACATAGGTTGGGGAGGAGGGGAAGAAAGTCTGTGTACTTACAGAAAAAGCGGCAGGGGTGTGCACGTATCAGCAGACCTCTCTGCTTGTGCCTAAGAGGCACACAAATTCTCAGGGTCTCTTGGGAAGACAAACCAGATGAGAGCTAGAGGAAAATTTTGAGATTAATCAAAAATAATAAAATAAAATAAAATAATGTAAAAAATAAAACATGTTTGGGTTGGGGTTCCTGCTTCTTTGGAAGTGTTATTGAGGGTACATATTTGCTATGTGAGAGAGGGGGACATGTTGGGAGAAGGATATAAAGAAGAAAGCAGGAAAGAAGGAGGGAAAGGAAGTGTTGAGAACATGGCTTGGGTACTTACCTGCCCACAGCTTCGCAAATGGTCTAACTACCTAAGTCCCTAAGAGGTCAATGAGATAAGAGGTTTGGCTGACTGACAGGCACGGTCCATGCTGGTCAAAGAGAAAGCAGAAGCTATGAGTGGGCTTTTTTGATCTCCCCCTTACAGAAATGTTGGTGTACATGGATGTTCTCACTTCCAGGAATGCAAGATGTGCTTCCTAGTGGAACTTCAGTGGTTGCTCAGGTCCAGATTCCCCCTATCTCCATGGCAGTTTGCTACTGTACAAATGCTATAGCTCTTTGCATCTGAGTCTTAAAAATTCAGTTGGGAATGTCTACTTTGTACAGCATTCCTGGAAGTCAGAATGAACTCAGTTGTCGTGTGTCTTGTTTGTTTGTTTGTCTATTTTTGAGGAGATAAAATGAAAAGACCAAATGAAATCTAGAAATAAAAAATGATGTAATTATACTACAGTGGCCCTCAAAAACAAGAATGCCCTTGAATGGCAGTCTTTGTTAGAAATTCTAACAAGCAAGATATTCAGAAAAATCAACAGAGAAAGCAATCAATAATTTTGGCAATTAGTAAATAATTTGTGACTTTAAGACCCAATGAATGGGTCATAATCCATTGCACATAGGTATAAAAAAAATCACTTCTAGAATTGCATTTGTTGATCGAAAAGTTTTATTTTTCTCCCCTCTCTAAATTCACCCTTAATATTTTGGCATGGCATATAAGGGCAACTATTCCTTCATCTTTATTTTAATAATAAAAAACTGAGGTAAAATATCAGGATACATATTTGCAAATGTCAAATTAAAGATTATCATTTTAAATTTGGAGTACTATTTGTTGGATATAAAGCAAAGTTATTTTTTCTTAATTGCCACTTTGGCAAGTACTTTTTCTTCAAGACATGATGAGCTCATGCTTATAGTTACATGGTATGTAAACAACAATTACCTCGAATTAATTCATTCCACTTTTAGATGTAAAACCCACCAAGCCATCTCATATCACATAATTGCATAATTCACTATAATTACATAATGCTCATATGCTGCTTTAAAAATGGATAGGCTGGCATTAAGACAAAATCCTTTTAATATAACTTGATTTAAAATATAACGATCATGCTACTAATAATAAGATTAATCCAAAATTTTGCAAAACCATCTGACAGGAGATTTAGGAGTTTTTATGTACTATTTTCTTAGACAATATTAATAATATTCAGAAAATTCTTGAAGAGGAAATGCATTTGCAAATATTTATTTATAGGGCACATTTTCTTAGTACTTCTAAATTAATTTTTTTCTAATAATCTTTAGTGGTTTGGTCATTAATAAAATCACTCAGATTGGGGCTGAGCCCCGGTGGAGTAGTGGTTGCGTGCGGGACTGCTACCCACAGGGTTAAATCCAGCAGCAGCTCTCCAGGTTGGGCCTCCCACTCCGACCAGAGTGCAGTAATGCCCCCCAAAAAAAACAAAAGTAAAAAACAAAACAATAAATAAATAAAATTACTCAGATTCTGTGATCTGTTTGACTCTCACACATTAAAGCAGGCATTGTTGAAGCTTTGAGATCACGTAAAATTAAATAAACATTTTAAAAAACCAACATATACAAAATTTCTACTGTTCCACTTCTACATACATTTTGTCTAGAGACAAAGGGGAATTCTTAAATTAGTCATGAGATTGAGACTTCAGGAGTGATAGTTGCATACTTCTCTGTCAACTTGAAGATACATGAAAGGGTCATGATTGAGTTTATCCTATCACTCAGCTTACAGACTGATGGAGATTCCTTGTCGTGTGGTCTTCTCATAAGGAGGGTCCACTCACTTTAATAGTCTGATACCATCAATTTCTTTACCACATTTACTATGCAACCAGTTTTTCTCAGCATTCATGCTGGGAAGCTCAGCATCACAGAATACAAGGCACTTGGCAGAGCAGCAAAGGAAGTAAAGTAACTGATTCTTAGGAGAATACAAAAAAAAGGTGCTTGGGGGCTCAAAGACTTGAGAAGCAAGCACTAATAAATGTCAATGAATAGACCTGGAAATATAAGAGTTTTTTTTTTATTGTTGGGTTTTTGTTTTTGTTGTTTATTTTGCTCAGTCTTGTTTTTGTGTTTACTATTCCCTCTGCAGGCTTATCTAGATAAGAGAGATGAGATCAACATTTGGGGTGGAGAGAAAACAATGGAATGGATGGTTCCTGGGGGGACACGGGAGAGGTGAAGTTGTGAGAAAGAAAGTGGGTGTTAAAAATCCAGAGACAAGGAAACAACAAGTGATCTAAAATTGATGGTGGAGAGGGCATAGGCTGCCTGTGGGGTCTTGACCAAGGGCAATGTAACAGAGAGAAATTGCTGAAAACTGAATGAAGGCTAAAATGTTCATGGGAAGAGAGAAAAGTAAAAGAAAATAGGACAAAGAACTAGGAGGCAAAGGATACTTGGAGAGGTCTCAATACAGAAATGTACATATGTAAATATACTTATATAGAATGATAGGGAAGTAGATCTATGTACATATATTTATATGCTAAGATGGACATTGGGTCTCTACT
>PVJH01026215.1:0-30403 GCA_004026705.1 Nesogale talazaci | reverse complement strand
TCTGTGTGGGTGTGGTCTCTTCTCAGGTAAATGGTCTATTGTTTATCTTCAGGCTTTTATCACTGTGTGCGCACATCCCCAAGGCACTCACTGAGGTCATGTGGGAGCATGAGCAAGAGTGGTGAAGAAAGCTGATGGTGCCTGGCTATCAAAAGATAGAGCATTGGAGTTCTTAAAGGCTTGAGCATAAACGAGCAGCCATCTAGCTCAGGAGCAACAAAACCCACCATAAAAGAAGCTCACCTGCCTGTGCAATCATGAGGTACTAAAACAATCAGGTATCAGGCATCAAAGAACAAAAATCAAACCCAATGGACCAATTGACTACCAATATCACTGAAGACAAATGAATACTGTGGCAGTCATGGGCTTATGTTAATCTTATGATTGAAATGTAGGGGTGGAGTCTAGCCTGTTAATCTGGAGATAGCTATTGAGTAGCTGATGAGGCCTCTATGTGGGCATGGCTTTCACCTGAGACTCCTGGGAAATCTCATGATATTTCCCTCATGAAGATGAGAAGCTATCTTCCCCAGTTGCTGGGAGTTAGTCTCAGAGATGATTAATCACAGGCAACACAGAATGGCGGCGTCTGGGAGGCTGGAGTAGCCGGCGGAGAGACCACACAGCTTTGCCCTGATGGAGCCGGACCTCTGAGGCTGGGGCAGCCACATGGAGGCCTCTGCCAGCGATGAGTTGCTTCTGCCACCATGGGATGCTGTTGATGGACCCTGAGCCCTGGAAGTGAGGAGACATGGGGAGACCCCTGTCAGTGCCGGGACTCTGTACCCACTGACCTATGACTTCGTGAGTCAGAAGAGACTTTATGGACTGATTTCTGGCATATGGGTTAATATCGGACTTGTGACTTTCAGCTGGACTGGGCTGGGATGTTTTCTCAATGTCCTGTTCCTCTTGAATATAAACCCATTCCTTATATCCATATGCGTGTCTATTGAATTTTTTCCTCTAGTCTACCTGGACTGACACAAATAAAGTGACTGAGGCAAATAAAGTAGAAGAAACTATAGTGCTCAGCTACCAAATGATTGAATGTCTGGAGTCTCAAAGACTTAAAGATAAAGGAGTCATCATTCAGCGCAGAAACAGCAAAGTCCACATGGAAGAAGCACACCAGCATGTGTGATCAAGAGGGCCGTAGGGAGCAGGTATCGAGCATCAAAGAACAAGAATCACATCATCACGAATGAGGGGGAGAGCAGGGTGGGGACCTAAGGCCCACTGGTGGGTAATTGGTCACCCCTTTACAGGGGAATCAAGGGAGGAGACAGACCAGTCAAGGGCAGCGATGATGCATACAAGTTTCCTCTAGTTCCTGAAACCTTCCTCCCCCCAACCATCATCGTCTCAACTCTACCTTACAAATCCAGATGGACTGGAGAAGGTACACTAGTAGAGAGGGAGCTAGAAGTATGGGGAAGCCAAGATGGATGAGCCCCTTCAGGCCAGTGGTTAGATTGGAGCTGCTGGAAGGATGGACAGAAGGTGGGGTAGAGAGACGGAACCAACTGCAAGGATATACACATAAGCTCCTATTTGAAGGACAAGCATCAAAGGAGTGGGTTGGGGGACAGGTCAGGCAGTTTAAGATATGACAGAACAATAATAATGTATAAAGCATTGAGGGTTGGTAGGGAGGGGAAGAGGGGGAATGATAGAAAAGCTGAATCAAGGGCTCAAGGGAAAAGGTGGATGATTGGAGAACGATAACAGCAGTGGACATGTGAAAGTGCTTGTCACAGTATGTTTATTTATGTATTGTGAAAAAAGATGTACAAGCCCACAATAAAATGATTTTTAATAAAAATTTTTTTAAAAGATTTAAAATTGGTACTAAAAGTATTCTCTTTCATGTTACACAACCTAAAAAGTCACTACTTTTAATGCTTTCTGCTGTACTTTGTCTAGATTTCTGTATGCCTATAAAAACATGTACTTTAGGCGGAAACATGGGGAATTTAGAATAGATGATCCCTCGGGACTGGTGGTGGGAGTGGTGATACTGGGAAGGTGGAGGGAGGGTGGAATAGAATGGGGGAACCAATTTCAGGGATCACCATATAACATCCTCTCTGGAGTATAGACAACAGGGAAGTGTGTGAAGGGACACGTTGGACAGTGCATGATATGAAAAAAGTAATATCAATTTGTAAATTACTAAGGGTTCATGGGGAGAGGGAGAGGAGAGGAGAAGGAAAGGAAAGATAGGGAGCTGGTACTGGGGGGCTAGGTGGAGGGAGGATGTTTTGAGAGTGAAGATGACAATGAGCGTGCAAATGTGGCCTGCATACAATTGATGCATGTATGGATCATGATGGGAGTTGTATGAGCCCCCAATAAAATGATTTATTAAAAAAAGGAGGGGGAAAGAGGAGCTTATACCAAGGGCTCAAGTAGAAAATATTTGGAAATGAATATGGCAACATGTGTACGAGTTACAAATGATGTACTGAATGTTATAAGAGCTGTAAGAGCTCCCAGTAAAATCATTGAAAAAAAAAACATATGCTTTATGCCTATGTCCATTTTTATACATGTGGAATCATTATTCTTTTTTCTAATTTTTTCTCTTCATAATATAGATCTTGGCCATTTTCCACATTTCCATATGTAACCCTACCTCAGAAATTTAAAAAACTAACCTCTATCTAAGAAGATGAAATTATATTGGCTATCTCTCATGTTGACTTTAATTTAGCTTGTCACATGTGGAAATGTGTGTCAAATGTGGACACACATTTAGCTTGTCAAATGTGGAAATACACATGAACACAGAAAAAGTAAACATCTATTGTATGTGGACTTGATAGAATTACAAAACCAAAGTCTACTTACAAATTAAATTTAAACTGCTGGAAAAATAAAACTGAACATTAACTTAATACATGGTATAACAGACTGAGACATAAGTTTATGGTGAGATATATCCCATTATTTCAGTGACATATAATGGTAAAACTGATTTTATCATAGGTGTCATTGGGTATGAGTCGGGTCCTTGTCATCAGAATCAACTTCCTTTCTCAAACATCTTTAATCAATTCTATACTATTTTAGACCAATGAATTAATTGTAAGAACCAAAATAAAATTTAAAAACTTATACATTACTTAATAGTCTTCCATTGCATATTTATGATTATGGATATTAAAAATAAGTGTGTGCTGTTCAGTACCCAACATTGATAATAGAGCAACAAAGGTACAGGCCATTGAGATATGATTTCTTTGTTCCTTTCTTTTTTTAATCTCTATTTTAAAAATTCTTATTGTGAAATATGCATTACCAAATGTTTGCCACTTCAACCATTTCAATGTGGATTATGCAGTGACATGAATTACATGCACCATTCTGTGCAATGACCTTCACGACCTGTTTCCAATTTTTTTAGCACTCTTACAAGGAACTTAGTATGCCTTAAGTAATGAATCCCCTTATCCTCCCTCCCACCAGTTGCTGGCAATCACTAACAGTCTTCACTCTCCATGCATTTGCCTTTCCCCTGTATTTCTTAAGTGAGGTCATACAGTACTTACCCTTTGGTGTAGGGCACATCTGACTTAGCAACATCTTTTCGAGGCCCATCCATGCTGTAGTATGGTGCAGAAATTCATTCCTCTTTGTGGTTGAATAATATTCCATTGTATGTAGAAATCAAGGAGCCTTGATGGCATCGTGGTGAAGATCTCCACTGCTGACAGGTTAGCAAGTCGAACCCACCTGCCATTCTGCCGGAGAAAGATCTGGCAGTCTGTATCTGTAAAGACTGCAGCCTTGGAAAATCTACCGGGAATTCTATGAGGCTTCATAGGATTGCTATGAGTTGGACTTGACTCCATGACCACAGAAACAGGGTTTCATTCAGTCATTTGTTGATGGACACATGAGTTGTTTCCTTCCGTTAGCTATGGTGAATAATGCTGCCATCCGCATCGGTGCACAAGTATCTGTTGGAATCTCTGCTTTCAGTTCTTTTTGGAGTACGCTGGCTGCTAACCCCAAGGTCAGCATCTCAAGCCCAGTAGAGGAAGATAAGGCTTTCTCCTCCCATAAAGATTAATGACCTCCAAAAGCCAAAAGGACAGCTCTACACCATCCTAGAGTGCCACTATTAGCTGAAATGGATTCAGTAATAGTATGTGATGGTAATTCTACTTTTAGAAAATATTGAGAAACCAGCACACTATTTTCCAGAAGAGCTGCACAATTTTATATCCCCTCCAGCAATGGGTAAATTTTCTATTTTCTGCCTACCCTGACAACACTGTTATTTTCTTTTGCTTTGTTTTGTTTTCTGATAATAGCCTTCCTAGTGGAGGTGAAGTGATTTTGATTTGCATTTTCTTATTATGAGTTGGAAAGGACGCTACAGTAGCGAGTGGAGGTAATTAATGGTGCTGACCACCTTTCCATAGGCTTATTGGTCATTTTTTGTATCTTCATTGGGGAAAGCATAGTTTTTTTCTGCTGCTGAGAGCCTTGAAGTGACTCAACATTCACCCAGGTATTTTCTACTTGCATGACTGCCTAACTTTTACATGGGTGTGCACATGTAATATTAGTAAGCCAAGAAATATCACTTTGCCATACATTTTCTTCTGTGTACTTTCATTAACCTACGACAATATAGTATGTTGATTTTATCATATTAAACCACTTTCCCAGTATAAGTAATTTATAAAAGTTTTTATTTTATGAAACTGTTGTAAATGTAAATTACAACTGCCATAAATAAATGTCTTCCTTGTCACTGTAGATAGAATTAAACCAGAGTACAAAAGATGGATATTACAATTTTAACAGTAGGAATATCTTAACCTTCTCACCATAAGATCTTATCACCCAGCATATTAGGAGTTAAATGCAATTACTTAAGGCAACCATGTGATTAAAAAGAGAAATGCAAATATAAATGGGGTTCCTTTATAATATGATCATACAGATCAGGGTTCAGCAAATATTTTCTACAAAGGATTAAATGGTAAATATTTTCCACTTTGTTGGCTACAGCATTTTTATTGCAACCACTCAGCTCTACTGTAGCCAGAAAGCACCACGTACAATACAGGCAATCACTGGGTTATGAATAAGATTCATGCCCAAGTCTGTCTTCAGATCAAACATGTGGGTAAGTTGGAACGGATACATAAATTTCTTATTTAGCATCAGTTTTAGCCTATGTTTGTTTTAGCCTATCTTTTACCTTTCTGTATGTATGAAACATTTCCCAATACACTAAATAATCTAAAACATAGTGGTACGAGGGGGTTTCAAAAGGTTTGTGAAATTTTTCCTTATCTTTTAATTTCATTTTTTCACAAAATTTCCAAAGCCACCTTGGGCAGTGAATCATCATCATCATCATCATCATCATCATCATCATCATCATCATTCAGTAATAAAGTCCTCTACTTGTCTGTCAATTTGCCCTACTGTGATGGTTTGTGCATTTCTGTGACGTGGGACACTTTGCTATTTTCAAAAGCAGCAGAGTCACCCAAAGTGAACCTGTTTCTGCAGAGCATAGAGATTAAGAATAGACTATAAAGAAGGAACAGGATGTCTATCTCAGAGAACTTCGCCACTGAAAATCTTATGGATAGCAGCGGAGCATTGTCAGATACTGCATACCTTATGAATACTAGCAGAATACTGTCAGATATAGTGCCAGAAGATGAGTCCCTGAGGTCAGAAGGTACTCAAGTTATGGATACGGAAGAATTATCTTCTCAAGATAGAGTTGACCATAATCATGTGGGTGGAGTAAAGCCCTCGAGAGCAAAACCTTCAGGACCTTCATTTGCGATGGGGCAGAACTCATAATGAATACAAAGAGCTGGAGATATCTATGAATAATTGGAACTTGAATTATATGAATCTAGGAAAAGGGGACTTTATAAAAAATGAAATGGAATGCATAACGATGAAAAAGTTGGGCATTAGTGAACTGAAGTGGACTCATAGTGGTCATTTTGAATCAGAAAATCATATCGTTTACAGTACTGAGAATGAAAATTTAAGAAGCATGGAGCCAGAGTCATCATCTAAAAGGATTGTTTCAAAATCTATCTTAAAGAACAATGTTGTGGGATAGGGCGGATGAACGCCTGTCAGTTGGTTAAAAAAAAAAAAGAAGAACAATGCTGCCTGTGATTGCATCTATCTGCATCAAAGAAACCCAAACAACACAAATATTCAAATCTATGCACTAGCAATCAAAGTTAGTGGTGAAGCCTGAAGAATTCTACCAAGGACTTCAGCCTGAAATTGACCAAACATGCAATCATCAAGATGAATTACTAATTATTGGCCATTTTAATGTCAATGTTGGGAGAAAAAAATATGTTGGAAAAGATGGCCTTGGCAAGTAAAATTTTGCGGAATATTACCCAACAATGGTTGCAGCATTACATTGACAGGGAGCTACCAGGAGTACAGGTTGGATTCAGAAGAAGATGTGGAACAAGGGATATCATTGCCGTGTCAGGTGGATCGTGGCTCAAAGTAAAGAATACCAGAAAGATGTTTACTTGTGTTTTATTGACTATGTCATGACATTTGACTCTTGGATCAAAACAAACCATGGATAGCCTTGAGAAAAAATGATAATGTCAGAACATTTCATTTTATTGATGCAGAACCTGTACATGTATCAAGAGGCAATTTTGTTACTAGAACAAAGGAAAATGGTATGGTTTGAAGTCAGGAAAGGTGTTTGTTAGGATTGTATTCTCTCTTCATACTTCTTCAAAATTTACAGAAGCTGGATTGGTACTGGAGGAAGGCTAAATACTAACACCTGGTATGCAGATGACACAACTTTGCCTGTTGAAAGAGGGGAGGAACAGAAAGCACTTGCTGCTGAAGCTCAAGAATTACATCCTTCAATATGGAATACAACTGTGTTAGTCCAGGTAGACTAGAGAAACAAATTCATAAACACACATATGGATATAAGGGAAAGGTTTATATACAAGAGGAATGGAACATTGTGAAAGCATCGCATACCAGTCCAGTCTAAGATCTTAAGTCAGATATTAGCCCATATGTCTGATACCAGTCTATAAAATCTCCTTCTGACTCACAAAGCATGTTCAATGACACCAGGACAATCACAGGTCAGTGGGTGCAAAGTCTCGTCTTATATGTCCAGCGGTAGTAGAAACAGTAGAAACATCTCAGTGCTGGCAGGAGTCTCCCCATGGCTCCTTGTTTCCAGGACTCAGGGTTCTCCATTGGTGGTAGAAGCATCTCAGTGCTGACAGGGGTCTCTCTGTGGCTTCTCTGGCTTCAGAGGTCTGGTTCTATCAGGGTAGGCCCAAGGAGCTTCTCCTTCAACTCCTCCAGTTCCTAGGACTCAGGGTCTATGCTGCCATCTTGTCTTGTCCATCAAGCATCTCCCAGGAATTGAGTCGAGTCTCTCGCTTCCAATTGGGAAATACTATGAGACTCCCCAGAATTCTCAGGAGAAAGCCATGCCCACATAGAGGCCTCACTGGCTATCTCCAGACTGAGAGAAGAGACTCCACCCCTACACTCCCAGTGTTGAAATTGACACACATCAGTGACTGCCACAATAACTTAACAATAAAAACAAAGACCCTCACAGCTGTAGAGTGGATGCCGACGCATAGAACTGCCCCATGCAATTTTATGAGAGTATAACTCTAAGGGTGGTAGCAAGCCCTGTTTTTCTTCCAATTCCATGTAAAGAAACTGACCAAATATGTAAATAATCTTCCCAAGACTTCTCTAAATGGTTGAAAGGTGTGTTAGTCTGGGTAGACTAGAGGAACAAATTTCATAGACATGCATATGGATATAAGGAAAAGGTTTATATACAAGAGGAGCAGGAAATTGAGAAAACATCCCATCCCAGTCCAGTTCAAAATCATAAGTCCGATATTAGCCTATATGCCCGACATCAGTCTATAAAGTCTTCTTCCAACTCACGAAGTCACAGGTCAGTGGGTGCAGAATCCCGGCGCTGGCAGGGATCTCCACATGGCTCCATGCTTCCAGGGCTCAGAGTCCATCAACAGCAGAAGCAGCTCCTCGGTGGCAGAGGTCTTCATGTGGCTGCCCCAGCTTCAGAGGTCTGGCTCCATCAGGGCAAGGCCGTGTGGTCTCTCTGCTGGCTCCTCCAGCTTCTCGAATGCTGCCATCTTGTCTTACCCATGATTCATCGTCTCTGACACTAACTCCCAACAACTGGGGAGATAGATTCTCATCTTCACAAGGGAAATATTGCGAGATTTCCCAGATGTACCAGGAGAAAGTCATGCCCACATTGAGGCCTCATTGGCTACTCAATGGCTATCTCCAGATTAACAGGCTAGACACCACCCCTACATCTCAATCATGAAATTAACATAAGCACATGACTGTCACAAAAGAAAAAGTTGTTATTGGAGGACTAAGGGGAGCCTTGCCTGCGCCATGTATTTTCAATCACCTCATAGTCATATGAAAGCTGGATATTGAATAAGGAAGACCAAAGAAGAATTGCATTTGAATTATGGTGCTGATGAATAATATTGAATGCCTTATGACTGGTAAAAGGAAAAATAAATTTGGGGGTTGGGGAGAATTATAGCCAGATAGCTCCTTAGAAACAAGAGTGATAAGATTTCATCTCAAGTCCTTTGAGTATTTTATCAGGAGAAACTAGTCCCCGGAGAAGGACATGCTTGGTTAAGTAGAGGGGCAGTGAAAAAGGAAGGTCCTCAATTTGATGGATTGACATCTTCTCTGCAACAATAAGCACAAACATAGCAATAGTGAGGATGGCCCAAGATGAAGTAGTGTTTTGTTCTGGGGTTGCTATGAGTCAGAATCGGCTTGAAGACATTTAAGAAACAAACTAGAGGTTTTGCTTGTGCCTTCAGAGTGGGCGGTGGCATGTTGGGCTTGATCAGGAACTCGCAGGAGCATGGAGTCATGTTCTTGGCAGATCCTGAGCCAATGGATCAAGGAAGATGTCTCCCGTGAGGAAAGGACCTGTGAAGGAGGGAAGTTTGCAACAGTAGAAGTGACAGATAAGCCTGTGGATCAGGCTCTACAGGAAACAATGCCCAGAGTCATGAAGCATGTAGGAGGTACCAATGACAAGGGAATCGGGATGGAGATGACAGTCCCCGGGTCCTTTGCCCTTTTTCCTGGTGAGGACAGCTCCCTACAGCAGAAATTAAACGTCTGGTTCTGAATAGTATCCCTCCTGTCCCCAGTGATGAAAGCATTAAGACTGAGGAGAGGAAAGACATCATAGTGTATTCCATGCAGCTTGGTGGTTACGCCAAAGAGGCTGACTACCTGGCTCACACCATCCAGCTGCGCACCTCTCGGGATGGCACAGACACCTGGCAGGACGATGTCTACTTCTGCACTGGCTATGAGACTCCCATGAAGCCCTACGGGCTCCCCAACAAGATTTAGCTGGTGAAGATGTGAGAGGCACCCGGGGGCCCATTCCTGGAGTCACTGCAGCCAACCGCGCCTTCCAAGGCAGTTGTCACTGCTGGTCTGAAAGAAACATGTCCCTGAGACTAAGGTCCTTTCTCGTACACAAGATTGATTTAGAAAATTCTTTAGAAGACTAGAAAAGCCTTGATTGTGTTTCATTAGCTCTATAGATTACTAAGAATTGATTCTTTTTAATTATGGAATTTGTCTTTTTATTGTGGGAAAAATGTGAGCATGAACTTTCATCTGTGATTCCTGCAAGCACTGTCTACAAAGAAACTTGAAAATAAAGATCTTTGACTTATGAAGCTGGGATTAAAAAAAAAGAAACAAAAAACATGTGGTACTATACTGTAATAGGTAGGTTTATTGTGCCAACCTGGCCAATAGAAGCATGTGGGATTAATAAGGTTGCAGTTTGATTGGAGGGTAAAGAGATAAATAACTCATGGATCATGTCACTAGAGCTTGAGGTTCCTTCAAGACCTGTTTCACCACACTGCTACTCTGTACATCACTTGAGCTTGAAGCTGGTGGATCCTGTCTTCTTGCATGGCTTGTGTTCAATATCCCATCTGGGCTTGCTTCGCTATGCTCCTAAGCTGCTGTTTATTGGTGACCTGCCCTGTGGTTTGCTGCCTGTGGGCAGGCTGCCTGCTTTGCCTAAGAGAAGACTCAGCTGTCTGCTTCCTTAACCTTGGACCCAGGAGCCCTTGTGGGTTGAAGGACTTCTAACATATTAACAGTTTTCATGGAAGTGAGTGGAACTGAGCTGTGTGGACAGTTTAGCTGTTATTCCTCTATCCATATCTTTATTGTATGAAAGTATACTTATGTTAATGTATGTGTTTAAAATATCTAGTACTGTTTAAAAAAGCAGCGTTACAGAAACAGCTCTTAAAAAATAAAAGAAAAAAGAAACTGTTCTTAAGCAATTTACATAGAAAAAAGGGTAATAAAGAAAAGTCAACATATATTCATTCTAATTCCATTAGTATACCAGAAGGGACATTAGTGAGGCAAAATTATGCTAACCTGAAAAGTTGGATGATGATGGAGGAGGTGACAAGATGGTCATTGTTGATGTTGATGGGCTTGATATTCGAGAGTTAGGGTTTGATTCTGTGGCCAGGAATGGTGAACTTATTACTGTGTAGTTTGTATGGAGATTTTTATTTTATTTTTCTAGTTATAAACAACCTTGCAGCAGCTAAGGCCCTCGGTCACATGCTCTACATGATCTCTGTTTATTGGAATTTTCCTCCTCCTTATCGTTCCTGCTTCAATGAAACAAAAGAGCTCAAGCAATTTGTGGCAGCCATGTGCTTATGTTAATTGTATGATTAGGATGTAGGGGTGGAGTCTAGCCTGTTCATCTGGAGATAGCCATTGAGTAGCCAGTGAGGCCTCTATGTGGGCATGGCTTTCTCCTGAGACGTCTGGGAAATCTCGCGATAGTTCCCTCGTGAGGATGAGAAGCTATCTTCCCCAGTTGTTGGGAGTTAGTCTCAGAGATGATGCATCACGGACAAGACAAGAAGGCGGTGTCTGAGAAGCTGGAGGAGCCAGTGGAGAGACCACACAGCTTTGCCCTGGAGCCAGACCACTGAAGCTGGGGCGGCCACATGGAGACCTCTCCCAGCAATGAGTTGCTTCTGCTTCTGCTGTTGATGGACCCTGAGCCCTGGAAGCGAGCAGCCATGTGGAGACCCCTGCCAGCGCCGGGATTCTGCACCCACTGACCTGTGACTTCGTGAGTCGGAAGGAGACTTTATAGGCTGATTTCGGGCATATGGGTTAATATCAGACTTATGACTTTGAACTGGACTGGGCTCAATGTCCTGTTCCTCTCTCATATAGAAACCTTTTCCTTATAGCTATATGCGTGTCTATGAAATTTGTTCCTCTAGTTTACCCGGACTGACACACAATTCTTTGATGGAAATTCTTTGGGTCCTGGGGCTTTTTGTATTCTACAAATTTAATAATTTATTTACCTCCTGCCAACTTGTTCAGCCTTCCTTTTTCCATGGCCTTTTTGGGGGATTTATCTTCCACCTTACCAAATCAACACTTTTTTATCCTCTACTCTTACTATCCTCTTACTCATTCTGTCCCTTCCCTTCCTATCTTTGATTACCATCACAATCTGTTTCTTTCAGTATGGTAACATTTACTTGGTTTTCATTTATTTTATAACGGTGATCTCATACAATATTTGTCCTTTTGTATTTGAGGATCTCTTCCAACTTCATTCACTGCCATCTCTTGGATGCCAACTCACAGCCACCCCATAGGACAGACTAGAATGGCCTCTGTGGGTTTCAAAGACTGTAACTCTTTACAGGAATAGAAAGCCCTGTCTTTCTCCCAAGGAGTGGGTGCTGGTTTCTAACTGCTGACCTTGTGGTTATCAGTCCAATTTATAACCACTCTACCACCGCAGCACCTGTCTCTTCCTATAGATGTAGTCAATTTGATTCCTGAGTACTCTATCTGGGGAGGTCTACATGTATAGTTGTCATTTATGTTGTTCAAAAATGTTATTTTTGGTGGATAGTTCCTTAGTCCTGTAATATTTTATCATGTGATCGCCAGCTTAATTTTGATCACCAAGGCTAAAATTTCCAAGTAATGTCCTTTCCTCTTAGTTTCCAACTTTCCCATTCCAATTGCCATTAATTATCAGTGCATCTTGATTGCACATTTGATTAATTTCAGACAGAAAAAGTTTGTAGACTCCTCCAATTTCTTCATCACAAGCTTTAGTAGTTGGTGTGTAAAGTTGAATAATCCTTGCATTACATTTAGGTCATCCTATCATAGACAGCAACAGATCTTGAAATGCTCTTTGGTGACAAATACTATTGTTATTTGTCATTCCTGGCATTGAAAACCATATTATTGTCCAATTTAAAATAATCAATACCATTTTACTTCAGCTCAGGAATGCCTAAGTCTAAGATCTCAATCTTTTGGGTGTTCCAATTCATATTTGGTGACTTGTAAATCTCCTAGATTAATCCCTTGTATGTTTCATAGTGGGTGCTTACTGTTGTATTGTCTCTGTTCGAGTCATTTTCCATCAGCAAATGATGGTTCTAGAAGATTTGCTCCATCCATGTCATTAAAGTTGACTCTATTTTGAGGAGGTGGCTTTTCCCTCATAGTCTTTTAAGTGTATTTTAATCTGAGAAATTGATCTCCTGGCACTATATGATACAATGTTCTGCTGATGTTCATAGGTTTTCAGTGGTTAAGATGCATGTACTAGTTGGGTTTTGTGTCAACTTGACTGGACCAGGATTTTCCCTGATTTGGCAGTTAAGATATACATTTCAAAAGAGAGAAAAACCAACCAGGACATAAACCATCAAACAGTTATGGTTGTTGATAGGTGCCCACTAAGCCTTAATATGTTTGAGTTCGTTCATTGTTGTAGCACTGTAATGGAGGAACTTCCTCTTTGGTAATGAGTTTACCAAGTATGATGTCCTTTTCCCAGGGACTTGTCCTTCCAGATAAGATGTCCAAAGTATGTAAGATGAAATTTCACCATCCTTGCTTCTAAGAAGCATCTTTGGCTCTACATTCTCTAAGACAGATTTGTTTTTACTTCTGGCACTATACAATACTTTAAATATTCTTCACCAAAACCACAATACAAATACATTAATTCTCCTCTGGTTTTCCATACCCATTGTCCAACTTTCTCACACACTTATGAGGAGATTGAAAATGCAATAGCTTATATCAGGTGCACCTTAGTCCTAAAAATTTGCTGCTTTCCCTGCAACAATTTAAAGCAATGGTACTCAAACTTCCTAATGCTGTGTGACCCTTTAATACAGTTTCTCATGTCATGGTGAGGCCCTCACCATAATATTATTTTCATTGCTACTTCATAACTGTACATTTTCTACTGTTATGAATTTCCATGTAAGTGTCTGATATGCAGGATATATATTAGGCAACCCCTGGAAAAGGGTTGTTCAACCTCCATCGTGGTCATAATCCACAAGTTGAGAACCTCTGCTTTAAAGAGATCTTATGCAGCGCATTTGTCATTGCAATATGCCCTTTGCTTTCTTGACTACAATTTCCACAAGTGTTGATTGTGGATCCAAGTCCAGGTGTTAGAGGTTAGACTAGAGGATTCTCTTGACTTGCAGAGCTTTAGCCGCTGAAGAACTCAAAATGAGCAGGACAGTGACATTCTGCTGAATGCAGAGGAAAATGAATTCAAGGTCAGCAGAACAGATAATAGGCCATTATGTAGGAAACAGTAGGCCTGCATCCAAAGGAGGTGGATGAACAACATGCAGGATCCAGATAACTCAAAGAATGAGGAAATGATCAAATAATACCGCACATGTCACACACCAGTACATTTTTTGCTGACAATAGTTTCAAAAGCTGCCGGCAATTAAAGATAGATTTAGGAGAGGATATAACACAAGGGATATTATTGCTGACAGCAGATGGCTTTGCTGAAAGCAAAGGCTATTATAAATATGTTTATTTGTGCTTTATTGATTATGCATAGGCATTCAGCTGTGTAGATTGCTATAAACTATGGGCCACATTGTGAAGAATGAGGATTCCAGAACACTTAATTGTGCTCATCCAGAACTTGTACTGCGACCAAGATGCAGTCGTTTGTATAGAGCAAGAGGATGGTGCATGATTCAAAATAAGGAAAGGTGTGCACCAAGGTTATGTCATGTCACCCTTCTTAGTCAATCCGCATGCTGAGCAAATATTCTGAGAAGTGGGGCTATATAAAGAAAAGCATGACATCAGGATTGGAGGAAGATTTATTAATAATCTGTGCTGTGCAGATGACATACCCTTGCTTGCTGAAAGCTTAGAGCACTGGAAGCACTGCTGCTGTGGATCCAAAAGTGCAGCCTTTGGTGTGGATGGTTACACCTCAACACAATGGAAACCCAAATCCTCCCAGCTGGAACAAGAGATAACATCGCGGTTCATGGAAAAATGCTTGATGTTATCAAGGATTTCATTGTGCTTAGATCCACGTTCAATAGTCTTGGCAGCGGCAATCCAGAAATCAAATGACATGTTGCCCAAGGAAAATCTGCTTCAAAATACCTTTTTATAATGTTACAGACCAAAGATGTCACTTCGAGATATCGGGTATGCCTGAACGGAGGGATGGTATTGACCATCTCCTCCTAAGCAAGAGAAAGCTGGGCAACACATAGGGAAGGTGGGATGCATTGATTTGTGGTGGGGAGTGAAGACTACAGACTGCTTGGAGAACAAACAGATCTGTTTGGGCCAACGTAGAACCAGAATGCTTCTGAGACGTGGGGATGTGAGACTTTGTTTCACATACTCTGAGCATGTCACCAGAAGGGACCAGACCCTGGTGATGGCATCATGCTTGGAAATGTAAAGTATGCAGGCAGGAGGGGGGTGGGGGTGGAGGAAGATGCTTAACGTGACAGATAGAGCCAGTGACTGCCAGAATGTGCACCAAACATAACGATTATTGTAAGCATGCTGCCAGTCTGGGCAGGAGCATGTCCTGTTGTGCATCAGGTTGCTGTGAGCCAGAACCAACTTGAGGGCACCTAATGACATGTCGGTCAGGACACCTTTGAGGGTTGAACGACCCTTTGACAGAGGTCGCCTGATTCACCTCAGTAGCAACATGACAGTGATGATGTAGCAATGAAAAGCATTATATGGTTGGGGTAACCACACGATAGGAACTGTATGAAAGGGTCATGGCATGAGGAAGGATGAGGACCACGGGTCTAGATAGATATCCTTATTTTTTAAAACTTATTTTTTTCCTTGTACCTTGAAGATGTGTGTGCCCTATAAAGATCTGAAAGCCAAATGACAGTACATGAACTGCCAATTTTAACGGCAATTGGAAAGCCAAACCTGTTTGGGGTTTAATAAATATCAAAGATGTCCAAGAATGTAACACAAGGACTGCTTTCTCCAAAGTAATTATGATGTTCTACCCATGAGAGAATACTGCTTGAGAAGAGAGAAAAATGAAGATTCAGGACAGCACATATCATATTAGTGGTGAAGAAGGCCAAATGTGAGAAGGGAGAGAATTTGTTTTACCTTGTGGAAGGAAATATCGTACAGTTATATATATCATTGCCAACATCTCTAATAATTAATTTGTTGAGGAAAATTACCTCTGTGTGAAAAAGAAAGCATTTTTGTTCCTATGGGGTCAAGACTGGGGAAAAGTCTTTTTTAAAAAAATGAGCTCAATTAAGTTGGACAAGAGTGAAAAGTCAGACAGGCTGAATCTGGAAAGTAATGAACTAAGCAGTGAGAGAGAAACAATTGGCATTGACAGCAGTCAACATTTACAGCAAATGTAGATTCCTATAGAGAACTTCAGCACACTTTGGAGCTCATAGGATGTGGGGGGGGTAGTGGAGGGGTGAGAGTCTCATCTTCCTGTTACCTGATATCATTTTATCCTGTGGTCCTGAGACCCCCCTAAGTCTCAAGGTGATGCTTGTTGCTGTTAGCGTCTGTGGAGCTGGCACTAACTCATGGCAACCTAATGAATAACAGCCAAATGTTCCTTGGAATTCAAGATCATAAAGCTTCTAAATTGCACGGGAACATCTAGAAAATTGAGCATTCTGCCTCATCTCCGTGCACAGAAGTGAATAGCACAATTTGACTAACTTAATCAGCACTTGTTGCTTACAACCACATACAAATGATGGTGCAAGAGTGTCTAATAGAAAACTTTAATGGCAGCTTGAGAAACCAAATTAAAGCATTGCAATGAAATATGAGAAGGTCTGGAGCTAGAAAACCATAAGGGAAGAACATGTTTGACATTGTTCAAGTTGAAAAAGCGAAGAAAAATTAAGCCTCTAATTACAATATTGAAGAGTTATGTGAACAAACTATTCAATAATGGGAGGAGCAGCAAAAGAAAATGGAAGAAATAATACAGAGGGCCACTCTACTAAAAATAACTGGTTGGTGATACTGAAGAAAGCTACACTCAAGGAATTGGTGAAAAACAAAGTTCTAGGAACTAATGGAATGTCGATTGAAACTTTTCGACACACTAATACAGTGCTGTATGTATTCACTCACCTGTGCCAAGAAATTTGGAAGAAAGCTACCTGGCCAACCGACTGGGAGAAATCTCTATGAGTATCCATTCCATAGAAATGTCACATGTAAATAACATGTTCCTGAAGAAAATTATAAATAACTTCATTGTACTCATGTAAAACCTGTGCATAGACCAAGAGACAGTCAGTTAAATAGAACACAGGATTTTGGATGGTTTAAAACTTGGAAAAGTGTTATAGCCTTTCACCATACTTAAGCTGTATGCTGAGCAAGCGATCTGAGAAGCTGGATTATCTGGAAAAGAGATCAGCATCAGGATCAGAGGAAGACTCATTAACATGTGGAGATATGTAGATGGCACAACCTTGCTTACAGAAAGTGAAGAGGACTTGAAGTACTTGGTGATAAAGATCAAAGATGACATGGCTTTCATTATGGATTATACTTCAACACAAAGGGAAAAAAATTCTCAAAACTGGACCAAGAAGCACCATGATAATAAGCAGAGTTGTCCAAGATTTCATTTGACTTAGAGGCACAATCATGGGTCAATGGAGCAGCCATGTTGCATTGGGCACGCTTGCTGCAGAAGACCTCTTAAAAGGGGCAAAGAGCAAAGCTGCCATTTGGAGGACTAAGGTGCACCTGACCTGAGCCATGATAGTCTCAATCACCTCTTCTTCCTATGTAAGCTGACCAATGAATAAGGAAGACTGGAGAAGAATTGCTTCTTTTGAAGTATGGTGTTGCCCCAAACTGAACCACAGACTGCCAGAATTTTGGAAGAATTACAGCCATAATATCATGTTGCTCAGAGGGAAAGATGGTGAGATTTTTGTCTCCCTTGCTTTGGATATATTGTCAGGAGAGACTTGTCCCTGCAGAAAGATGCTCCCTCCATAAAGGAAAACGCTGACAGAGATAAACTAACCCAGATGCCACAGCAATGGGCTGTGACAGTGATTGTGAGAAGATTACAGAGCCGGGCAATGTTTTGTTCTGTTGTACATAGGCTTCTTACAACTAAGAACTGACTGGATGGTAGTGGGTTCCTTTTTGTCATCGTTCCTTTGTGTTCTGTGATTTTTCTCAGCACCTGACCTGCAATAGTTGTTCAATAAAAGTTTGCCATTCTATATCAGTTGACTGAGAAGTTGGAGATTCAGACACATGAACAAGTGGACATCATCAGCATCTACCCGCTTGTTTTCATTTGCGTGCTAGATTGTAAAGGGATAGAGAAGAGCTCACACTTAGTAATCCCTTTATTTAACTTTCTCTTCTCTATTGGTTGCTAGTGTAGTGTCTTCCTCAATGCTGAACAAATCTATGGGTTATGATTGTTCTTTTAGACAACTTGGAAGTATTTTTCTCATTCATCTTCAATGATGGATATTTTTATTACCCGAACGTGAAAAACACCTTTCATGACTATATAATGAACTAAACTCTTCACAGCCCATTTTCACTAAATGACCTTTATTTAAATTTTGAATTCCAACAGTTTCCCAGAAACAACTAACTGCCAACGCTCCTTTCTGGAATATAGTAACATTTTCAGTGCAGGGTCCAAACTCAACATGTGCACAGAGCAGTCCCTTTTGTGTTGCAAAAATTATCAATAGAGATCCAAGCAACGTATCTAATATGAGTTCATCAGGATTCCCTTTATGTCCATAAAGGGATTCAAAAGAACTCATATATTCCCTCTCGCTGTAGGTGGGATGCCTCCTACCTTTTCTTCTCTCAAATTAGTGTTATGAGGCCAGGTTTTCATGGTAGAGAAAAGGGCTTGAAACCTAGTAGTCAGAATCAATAACATGATCACTCTGTGGCTTTCTTTAAGCTTGCTAACAGACAGGACAGCAAACAGGTGGCACAGTCTCACAGAAAATCCTTCTTGTCAGATGCCCTGCTCAAATTCAAGGCTAAGCATCTATCTTTACTTAGGCCTTGGAGAGTCAGAAGTAGGTTTCAAATACAATGTCAAGTACAATATATGCATACAAATTTAATTTCTGGTAAAACTGTTTGATAAAACACATGACTCCCTTTAGACATTCATGATCTGGAAGAAAGGTTCATATTCAGAATCACACAAGCATCCAATTTCACACTCTAAAGGGAGACATTGATTTCTACACAAAGTCCATTCATGAGCAGAGAAATACCATGGTTGCCTTATGGAGCTAATGGGTGGAACTCTTTTTTTTTTTTGGGGGGGGGCGGGGCATCACTGCTCTCCGGTAGTGGGAGCAGGAGGCCCAGCCCCACTGCTGGAATTGAACTTCCGTCCCAGTGGGCCGCAATCCTGCGCACAACCACTACGCCACCAGGCTCAGCCCTGGGTGGAACTCTTTAAGGCCTTCACAGCCCTTGGAGAATCTTGGCTTCAGCCTTCATTTCTCAGGCAGGGATTCTAGTCCCTAGGGTCTGCCTTTCAAGAAATGGAGTCCTTGTCTCCAGGGCCTGTGTAGACAGTAAAGCCCAAACCTCTACATTACTATCTAGTTACATAAAAGTGCTAGATCTGAACCACTACAAGTGGGTAAATGAAAGGACAGAATTTATTGCTTTCTCACAGCTCTGTAAGTTAGAATTCAAGGCAACAGGATGAAGTGAAGTTTCTTTGTGGGTCAAACCTGAGGGAAGGTCTGGCTCCCTCCTACCTTCTGCAGCCCCACCGTTTCTCAATTCCCGGCAGTCCCCCGGGATGTGGATCTTCCCCTTTTTCTAGCTGCTTCCTGAGAACTCAGAAGGGATCACATTGAAGACCTACTGGACACTGATATGACCTCAATACCATAACATAGAAAGACCTTCCCCAAAGAACATAACACCATAGGTATAAAGTTTAGGATTCCACCACATATTTTAGTGGAAATGATTAAATATATAAATGTTAACAGGGTTCTGGAGTGGGCCAGACCTTAATTTTTTTACTTCGCACACTGAAAGAATACATGTCAAAGCCCGTTGTGTGATCCAAGTGAGTTTTGATGAAGGACAAGACAAGTTTCAGGTTTTACAGCCTCAAAGGGCACCAGCAACCTCGTGGGAAAGAGCACCCATGTGTGCAGAACTTGGGGGGAGCCCAGAAGCCCAAGAACCCTGTGGGTGCTGAATAGGCCCAAAGCAGGCACAAGTGTGCCCACACGGGGGAAGGAGACCCTCATCCTCCACCTGTCTCTGACCAGGAGCAGGTTAAGAGAGCATAAAGCCTTCCCACCACCAGGATATTTCAAACCTCTGTCTGGGGATGCATGGTTGATAGTGTTGGTTGACTCCATTGGGCTGAGTTAGGCCCTCTTTGTGATGTCATGAGCCTGGACCTAGTTTATGTGCCCAAGTGTATCACCCACCCAGCTGGGCACTTAGCTATGAGCATGCTCATATATGTCAAATGGTTGCCTAATTCCTTTCTAAATTCCTTTATGGGAGCCTTTGCGGGCATGGGAGGGACAATCCCCCAGTCCCTCAGCTACCTACCTAACAAAGTCTGGTAAGGCATTTACCATGAGCAACTTGAGATAAGGTAGAGACACAGCCCTGCTTTATCAAAGTGAAGAGGGTTTAAAACATTCACTGATAGAGATAAAAGATGAATTTTGTAGACCTTATACCTTAGCATAAGGAAACAAAAATATTCACAACTGGACCAATAAGCAACATGGTAAATGGAGACACTCAAATTATCAGGCGTTTTATTTTGCTGGAATTCACAATTTTAGCCCATGGAAGCTATAATGAAAAAAATCAGTATAAATTATGAATGAAGTATAGTATATATAGTATACTCCATGAGGGAGAGAGAGGGAGAGGAGGAAGAAGAGAATGTTAATATACTGCCAGATGCTGAAACAAATAAACACTTGAACTGTCAAAGGTATTAGAAGAAAATATTTATTTGTTACTCCTGTTAAATCCAACTGGTGGAAGAAAAGAACCTTGGAAACTAAATGATAGTTATGAATAGTATGATTTTCAAAGAATATCTGGATTCAAAATTTTAGCTCTACCATTTAATAACTATGCAAACTTTGGCATGTTGCTTGACTTCTCTGTCACAGGTTAGTTGACACTGAGAAAATATACCACCACATCTCTGTTAGTTTATCTTACAATAGTGGATTGAAATGTTTCAAAAAGCTGATGAAGCACTTATGCATCTATGCCAGGAAATTTGGAAGACAGAAACGTGGCCAACTGACTGGAAAAGATCTATATTTGTACTCACTCCAAAGAAAAGTAGTCCAAGAGCATGTGAAAATTATAGAACAATATCAGACTGGAAGTAAAATTTTGCTGAAGATCATCCAAAAATAGTTGCAGGGAGTTGCTCAGAGCAGATTCAGAAGAAGATGTGGAACAAAGGATATTATTGATAATGTCTGATGGAACTTGGCTCAAAGCCGAGCATACCAGAAAGATGTCTACTTGAGTTTTATTAACTATGGCAAGACATTTATTTGACTGCAGACCATAACAAACCGTGAATGGACTCTGGAAGAATGGGAATTCCAGAACACTTCATTGTGCTCATGGGGAACTTATACCTGGATAAAGAGACAGGTATGTGAACAGAACAAGAAAATACTGTACAGTTTAAGATATGGAAAGATATTTGTCAGGGTTGCATAATCTCACCATACTTATTCAATCTGTTGGCTGAGCAAATAATCAGAGAAACTAGCTGTGGTAGTTACACAATTTTATGTCAACTTGATAAAAGAGCAAAAGGGTGAAGCCATTCCTATCAGGTCACAGCCTGATCCCTCCTTGTGGGTGTGGCCTTCTCATGAAGATTCTGGAAACTTCCTCTCTGCTTCCCTGGAGGTGGAACACATGCTCTCTCCCTCTGCTTCACATTCCTGTTGACAAGTCACATGGAGTCATGTTGACAGCAGCATGAGCCTTGGAGATGCTTCCACCACCACTGAATCCACAAGACTTCCCATTCCCCAGCCTGTGATCTTCCTGAAATCAGCATCATTGCATGTGTTGTGTGAGTCTAAAGAGGAATTTAGACTAGTATTTGGCACATAGACTAATATCAAGCTTAAGAATGTGATCTGGACTCGGCTGGGATGTATACTAAGAAAGCTCTTAGTATACAATAAATCTTTAATATAAAGCTCTTTCTTATACATATATGACTGTCTCTGGATTTGCTTCTCTAGTCAACCTGGCCTAACACACTGACTTATATGAAGAAGAGTGTGGCATCAAGATTGGAGGAAGGCTTATTAACACCTTGTATTATACAGATGACACAACTTTGCTTACTAAACCAGAGGACTTGAAGCACTCTCAGCTGAAGATCAAGATTAGATTACAGCATTCTGTATAGAATACAACTCAATGTTTAAAAAAAGTCCTCACATCTGGACCAGGAAATCACATCATAGTAGACAGAGAAAAGATTGAAGATATCAATGATCTCATCTTGCTTGAATGAACAATCAATGCTCACAGGAAGCAGTCAATAGATTAAATGATTGATTGCATTAGATAGATTTGCTACACAAGATGTCTTTAAAATGTTGAAAAACAAAGATGCTACTTTGAGAGCTGTGTGCCTGGTTCAAGCCATGGTATTTCCAATTGCCTCATATGCATGTAAAAGTTGGGTATTGACTTAGAAAACCGAAGTATTTGGATTATGGGGCTATTGAGGACAATATAAAGAATTATAGACTGCCAAGAGAAGAAACAATTGTATCTTTGAAGTATAACCATAATGCTCTTTAGAGGTCAGGATGATAAGACTTCATCTCAGGCACTTTGGAGGTGTTGTATGTGAGACCCGTCCCTGGAGGAGGGCATCATGTTTCATAAAGTATAGGGAAGCAAAAAAAGAGGAAGGCCCTTGACACAATGAATTAACACACTGGTTGCTGCAGTGGAATCAAACATAAGAGCAATCTTGAAGATGGTGTAGGATCAGACAGTGTTCTAGTCTGCTGTGCATATGTCCCTATGAGCCGGAACTGACTTGATCACATCTAACAACAATGAAGAGATTCAACCACTAAATTCTATGTGGAAATCTGAAGAAGAAAAATACATTCATGAAGAAGCTAAGAAAAGTCACAACATAGATGAAGGTTGTTTACCTGTGTTGCATTCATTTCAATGTCCTGGTTTCAATATTTGTATCCTGTCTGGTGGTGCTGTTAGGTAAACACTATATTGCTGATCACAAGGTTAGTAGTTCAAACTCATCAGCTGCTCTGAGGGGGAAAGATGAGACTATCTGCTCCTGTAAATATTTATAACTCAGAAACTGTACATAGACTTGCTTTGAGTTGGAATCAACTCTACAACGGTGGGTGTTTGGGGCTAATCCATTTGATGGCAATGATTTTTTTTTGTTTTGTTTGCAAATACATGTGTTTGTTAACACCTTAAGGGAAGCTAGGTGAAGGGTATATCTGGTAACTCTTTTCAAACACTTCGTTAAATCTAAATTTTAATGAAGATTAAAAAATACAGGGATAGCTTTCTCCATATTTTGAGCAAAAGAGAAAGAAGTAAACCCAAGAAGCTAAAAAGAAACTGGACTACAGGACTAATTGTCTCCTCCACCTTGAAAAAGAAAACACCTATATGGTATCTGGTTGCCACTGCTGACTATTCTCATCAGAGACAGTGGTGGATCCTGATGGAAAGAGAGAAAACTGTGGAACAGAACTTCAAAATTTTAAAGAATACAAAGTTACCAGACCCACTGTGAGTCAGGCGACTATGGCCCTGAGTTGCACCTGAATTTAAGCCAGCCCCTGAACTCACCTTCAAACTGAGTAACAGTTTAGCAAAGTAAACAAATAGAAAATATTATCACCTGTGAATACTGCACTTTTTAAAAATGTATATAACCCCACCCCCCCCAAAAAAAACCCCACAGGCTTGGCAGTTCAAATCCAGTGGTGGCTCTCAGGAGCAGCACTGGGTAGCACCCACGACCACCAGAGGCAATGATGGCCCCCCGAAAAAAATGTATATAAGTGCAAAGGGTCAACAGTTATTTTAATGCATAGGTGAGGACTGGGAGGCAGGGAATTCAAGTTAATGGAAATTAACTAGAACAGAAATAACGAGACTATTGGCACAATATGAGGAACATAAGCAATATCACCGGTCAGTATGATGTGTAGAAATTGTGGGATGGGAGCTGGTATTTCCCTGTAGGTTTTCATAAAAAAGAAAATAAAATGTTGGAAAGATAAATTGAAAAGACCTGTATGTAGCAGTATTTTGTCTGATACCAGCTTTTGCACATTGGAAGCAATGTGTGGGGTTCTAACCTATAATGTTATTTGTAGTTGAGTTTTGTGGCATCACCTCAGGTTTATGTACAACGAAGCGCTGTCCTGTGTCAGTCTCACAATTGTTTGGTTTGAGCTCACTGTTGTAACAACTCTGTCAATCCATCTTGTTGAAGGTCTTCCTCTTTGGGGCTGATATTTTTCTCCAGTGCCTGATCACTCCTGATAACATGGCCAAAGTATAAGAGACAAAGTCTGGTCATCTGCACTTCCAAGGGGCAATCCGACTGTTCTTTCAAAAAAAATCTGCTTGTTCTTCTCGCAATCGTGTGATATTCCATTTGCTCTGTCAACACCATAACTCATAATTCTCACCTAAGCCCCATTATTGGTTAGGTCACAATAAGTGATTTCAGTTAATTCAGCATTTCTAAACTCTGTAGTTCTAATCCTCAGACTCAAAAAAGTATCATAAAATGTGAAGGAAGAAAGGTGGGAAGCAGAAAAATTGAAAAGAAAGTCATCTGGGGGTACCTGCTATAATCTCCCATCTAAAGGAGGATTCAGAGAACAAGAGCTGAAAGTCTTTTACAGTAGAGATCAGACTTGAACTTGATGTCACTGTCAACAGCAACAACAAAAAACTTGTCTCTGTCACTGAAGCACTTTGAAAAGGTACCTCCATATTCCTAGTTGTCATGGATTGAATTAAGCCCTCCTCCCCACCTCCACCAAATATGTGTACTTTGGGTCACGATTCTCAACGGTTTGACAATTATGTAATGATGGAATTTGTTAGTTATGTGGTGCTCTCATGTGATTGACCAATTAACCACGATGTGATCTGATGTCATTAGCCAATCAGTTCTAAGAGGATTAGAGTTTGATGCATGATCCTGACACAAGTCACAACCCTGTCAGAGGATGTAACCCACATCACCATTGATTTTACAAGAAATCAAAGGAGAACAGGGGGAATCCTAGTACTACAAAGAAAAACAGAGCCAGGAGGAGAGGGTGTCCCCTTTGGACCTGGACTCCTTGTACCGAGGACCTTGTAGACCCAGGGGAAGATGGATGCAAAGACACATGGAGATCTCCAAGGAAAGCTGGGCCCACAGATGTTGTAGACATAGTCCCTTCTCCAGAGCGAGAAAACCTCCTTCTATAGCTGGCACCCTCAATGATGACTTCGGGCCTCCTAAATGGTCAGAGACGGTGTGTCTGCTTGTCACAGCACCAGCGAATGCTATTTCTGTGGCATCTTCGCTAGATAACGAAGACTTGACTACATACCTTAAATTACTGGATTCAGCTTTGGATTTGTATGGGCCTTGCCCCTCTTCTCCTTTTATGCCACCTGTTTGTGTGGCCCGAGTATCCGAGAAGGCTGTGTAGGCTGCTCAGGGGCTCCTGCTGTGTGGTTTTTAGAAGAGCAGCAGCTAGAAGGAGACAGAAGGGAGGAATTCATTTTTCTTGAGTTTTGTCATAGACAGATGAAGCCCCATATTGTCCATATTAAACAACTCCAAGACATGCGTCTTTGCTGTGAGGCTCATCCAGTAGTGTAGTAAAGACTCCAGTCCAGGAGGGATTTATCAACCCCAGATCTACCTAAATGAAGTAAGTGGAGAAAGAAAGGATGAGTGAAGTTAGAGTATAAGACCATACAGGGACTGAACTGTTTAACTGTTTTTTCGTCCCCTCCTGACACTGAGAAATCAAGGCAACATTTTGTGCCGAAGCTGTTTCCATTTGGCATGGGTAGTGCTCTTAGACACTAGGAATTTCCTCCAGATCAACTATTTGGATTATCAATATCTGTGTCTTGTTTTCTTTAATCTAGAAAACCAGAGCATGAAACCCATTGTAGTGTTCAGAGCGCTAAATGAGTTTGCATCTATAAAGACTTCAGCCTGGTGTTGGGATCTTGATAAAGACTCATTACATGAGTTGTTACTCATGTAGCTGTTACTATTATTGCTAACAGAACACTGTTTCCGATTCAGCTGCTTTGTTTGGGGGAAATTAAGCTTCGGTTGTTTTAACTATAAAAATAAACGATGGGCTGAGCCCTGGTGGCGTAGTGGTTGTGTGCAGAACTGCGGCCCGATGGGTTGGCGGTTCAAATCCAGAAGCAGTTCTCCAGGAGCAAGGCTGGACCTCCTACTCTCACCAGAGGGCAGTGATGCAAAAAAATAATAAAGGATGAGAATCCCTTACTTCAGAGGCATCAGTGAGGTGGCCTGCAATAAATGGCAGACTGCTCCGGAGTCCTGGGAAGTACACAAGGTTAATGTGCCTGGCTGTTCATCAAAAGGTTAGAAATGAGAGGCAATTGTACAATTCTTAATGTGTTTGAACTATGGAATGATAAGATAGAGATATGAACTCCCAATTCATCTTTTGTGTAAAGAAATGTTAGAGGTTCCCATCCACCCTGAGATGCCACAGAGGAAAGATTTGGTGATTTGCTTCTGAAAAAAAATAATTGAAAGCAGTTGTACTCTGACACACCTGGGGTCGCTAGGTGTTGGAGTAGCCTTTACGCAAGCTGGTGGTTGTTTTTAAATTGCCAATTGCTCACTCTAAAGTAGCCGTTGCTTTCATTAGAATTAAATTAATGACTGGCAGGACTCGGTGACGATTGGAGCCTGGCCAGCTCACAGGCCACATCTGTGTTCACTGGTCCTTTGCTGTGATCGATGAAGAGATGGCCTTAAACATAATCTGAAAAGTTGGAAGTGGAAAGGCCTTGGAAGGGATCTTGGTTCCTTATTTTTAAACACTTTCAGCATATTGCTGCTGGGCAACAAGCCATACCCAAACTTCACTCCGATGAAGTTTCAAGCCCAAGTTTTCTCCCAGCTTCCGAGATTAGGCTGAGTGCAAGTAAACAAGGGCTGGCAAGGTGGTTGAAATCATTTGGGATAAAACTAATAGGATTTGCCCAGCTGTGCTTGTTTACACACCCCCAACCATCCTTATTTATGGATTGTTATCTGACAGCTCACACAAATGAAAAGTGGAATTAGTGCTCTGAGAAACCCCAAAGCCAAGATTACAGCCTCTTTTCTATGATTTCATAGTGGTCTGTGCCAAACTAAGCCAAACCAAAACAACAACAGCAAAAAAACAAGGCCAACACATTACCATCAAGTCAATTCTGACTCCAGGCAACCTCATGTGTCACAGAGAACTATTTCATTGGTTTTAGTGGCTGTAATTCTTAGAGAAGCAGGTCTTCAGACTTTTCTCCTGAGATGTGACTACCACTCTTTAGGTTGGTAGTCAGAGCAAAACCTCTGTGCCTGGGAAACCTATCATTCTATATGAGATGTCAGCAGATAGCAATATCGTGGACCCAGCACCTACTTTTGTGGAGACAGTGGTAGTTCAGTGGGAGAGTTTTTGCCTTCGCTAAGAGATACCTGGGTTCAGTCCCTAGCCAGGGCACCTCATACACAGCCATCACCTGTCTTTCAATGAAGATTTGCATGTTGCTAGCTTGCTGAGTCTGCTTCACAAAACTTCCAGATTAAGATGGTTTAGGAAGAAAAGAAGGAACCTTGGTGTCACAGTGAGGAAGTACTTGACCGCTAGCCAATTGACTGACAGTTCAGACTCACCAACCATTTAGCAGGAGAAAGCTATGGCAATTACTTCAATCAAGATGACAACCCGGGAAATCAAATGGGGCTAATTCTATAACTGATGGGGTTGCTGTCAGTCAGAACAGTCTCAACAGCAAGGAATTTTAGGAAGAAACACTGGGCAAGCTATGTCATATATAGCTTTGAATCAAAATGATTAGGTGTGCATGGGGTCATCATGAATCAGGTAAACGACAGCAAAATGGAAAGCGAATGCCATCAAATTGGGGAGGGGAGTATTCTGAGGGAAGGGCTGATATCAAATTTGCAATGAAACTCAAGTGGACATCTCAAATCATTGAAGCTTTGCAGAAAATATTTGGAATTGCTGCCCCACATAATACAATAGTGTTTAGATCAATCAGATCTTTTAAGAAAGGTCCAGAAGACCTCGAAGATGAACCAAAAGAGGGAAGACCATCAAGTGTGACAAATGAAAAAGAAACTCACCAAAACTCAGGAACTGGTAGGAGAAAATAGACTTACAAACGAGGAGATAACTACTGAAATTGGGATCTCACATGATTTAGATTTTCAATTTTAAGTGAACATCTTGACTTCAGCAAGTTTTTGACCAATTGAGTGCCAAAGATGGTGCTCAAATATCAGCTCTTTTTTTCATAAAACTAAGGAAGATGATTGTATGGAATGAATCAAAATGGGGAACAAAATTTGAGTTTGCCAGTATGATCTCTAAGAGAGCAAGATGGTGGCTTCTGAGTGGCTCAAATGGACCAGTTAAAGTCTCAGAAAAGTGTCTAATTCTTTATGGAGAAGGTTAATGGGAAGCATCTAGTTTTTCTGGACTCAAGATTGTGGAGATTTTTGTGCTGTCCATTGGGTTAGTTATTTCCATGTGTTTTTCAATTTTTATCATTCTTTCTTTGGTCCAGGGGCAGAATTAGATGGCTATTCATGAGCTTTAATGAGCTCTTAAGAGCCTAGTCACTACTTACCAAATTAGAGTATAGAGTATTATCTTTGCAAATTACGTTATGCTAATTGACCTAGATTTGTCCTCAAATCCTTTGTACATTTTAGAGAATGAATGCCACTTGGTGATTTTTTTCTCAAAGCACAGTACGAAACAGAGAAAATAAAAAGCACTCACCTATGCCTTTCCATTCTGAACATCACAGACATATTATGAGGATAAAATAAATATTTGTGAAGTATTTCAGGCTCCTTTAAAAAGACAGTATAAAGAAGCACAGAGGAGGAGATAAATAGGCCATGTGTAATCGCACTTCAAAGTAAAGTGTCTAATACAGGTGAAGTTATTCTCTTCTAATTTTCTTTATTCCTGAACCTCAGAATATAGTGGAAACTTGAAAGCATAAGAGAATGAAGTGCATTCTTGGTAACCACTGTCAGGAGAAGCAGAGGAGCTATTATTTGGATGATTCGCATTCTTCTTCTTATATTTAGACAGGGCGTTTTAGACAACTCAGTGATCATAACCATCCATTTATCGACTGTTAACAATTTTTATATAGGCAAGCGTTAAACTGGCCCCCAAGGTCCAAGAGCCAAACAAAAATTGGTCATATAGCTGTTTAGAAGAAACATAATAGAAACTTAAGTAGATCTTTTCTATCAGCATCGATTAGCAACACTTATCTAATTAAGCCAGCATAACATTTAGTGACAAATTTTTCCAAGACAAAATGTAAACTAACTGTAATTAATTAATCAAAGGAAAGGCAAGAGATGAACTCATCTAGGATTTAAAAGGGCATTGTAACTATGCAATCTCAAACCTGCTCACCACTCTCAATTTGGTAGGATCCTTGTACTTGTATGCAGTCTCTCACTCAATAAGCCTTGCTAATGCTACTGGTTTCATTGGTCAAATTTTTCATTTCCAAACTACTAAAAGAATAGCGACACACAGGAGTGTCATTTCATAAACCTTTCTAAAACTCTAATCAAGCTATCAGTCTGTCTTACCCAAGTAATGAGTTAGGTGCTCACCTTGGATTTGAGAAAATTAAAAACTCACTTTCAACTTCCAGCAGATAAAGGCTCTATTACAATTCTGGTCAGGTCCAAGTTAGCTGATTTGTTTGTTCCAAAGCTTCTTAGAGTATAAGATGCAAAATTCTGGTTGCAAAAATGCCTCGTTCACACATTACTTGGACTTTTTAATAAGTTGAGATGCTTGGGTGAAATGAGGGAATTAAGTTGACCATATTGTATTGTTGCTGATAGCATTGGTAGTTCAGGGGTAGAATTCTCACCTCCCATGTGCAGAGACCTGAATTCTAATTCCTGGCCAGTGCACTTCATGCACAGCCAGCACCCCTCTGCTTATGGCTTATAGGATGCCAAATGGGTTTTAATGGAGCTTCCAGACTGAGATGGACTAGGAAGAAAAGATCCACCTCTGCAGGTCAACTAATCAAAACAGTCCCATCTGCAGTTGATCATGAGGACAGTGCCAGACTAGGCAGCATTCCTTTCCACTGTGCTAGGGGTTGCCTTGAGAGAGCATTAAGAAACAATCCAAGCATTATAGCTGCCAGATTGGGCCCTGTGATCAGGCAACCTGGTGACATGTACTAGATTTTTGTAAACCAAATCCTTCCAGACACTATTTTCTTCAGGTCTTAGAACTGTTTCTTTTGGTTCTATTGTGGCCAAGGCAGCTTAATTGACCCTGATCTGGGTTTGTAAAAAAAGAGGACACCAGAATGATAACCAGAAAAGGAGGATTTACTATTTGATGTCTTGCTGGAAAACTAATATTCCTCTTAGAAAACAATCCCTGGTAGATTAATGGTGGCATGCAAGGCTAGCAGTTTGAAACCACCAGTTGCTCTGAGGAAGAAAGACCAGGTTTTCTAGCCTGTAAAGTGACAGTCTCAGAAACCCACAGGTGCAGAGCTACCCTCTTCTATA